>BMAW01028089.1:929966-968226 GCA_019974015.1 Nephila pilipes
AGAATAAAAATAAATAGAAGAGAATAAAAATAAATAGAAGAGAATAAAAATAGAATAGAATAAAAATAAATAAATAGAATAAAAATAAATAGAATAAAAATAAATAAATAGAATAAAAATAAATAAATGAGTGAGTGTAAAGTTTATTGGCGCAAGAACCAAATATGGCTATGCTGTGCCAAACAGGATTTAACTGTGGTCTAGATGTGAAAAAAATTGAAGAAAAGGCAAAAATTGGTTGAAAAGGAGGGTCGAAAATAAAGAAGGATTGCTAGGGTAACCCGGGATTGCGTAACCCGTGTTTACCAAGGACAGTAAATCCCATGGGAAAGAAAAAGATCACGAGGGTGCCTCGGGGTCATGATGC
The DNA here is from genome assembly GCA_019974015.1 of Nephila pilipes. Classification (NCBI taxonomy): domain Eukaryota; kingdom Metazoa; phylum Arthropoda; class Arachnida; order Araneae; family Nephilidae; genus Nephila; species Nephila pilipes. The sequence continues at coordinate 930,334 of BMAW01028089.1, forward strand.
CTGTACTTCCCTAAAGAAAGCAAGTCCCTGAGGTCCCCTGATATAAACCCTAGAGACAGGGTGCCCGGCTATTCTCCAGACGCTGGGTACCCATTTTAGCCGCCTCTTACGACATGCATGAGCGACAGTGGGACTATTCTGTCATTCCCGGTCACCACACGGGTCAATAAATAAATAAATGGAATAAAAATAAATAGAATAAAAATAAATAAATAAATGAAATAAAAATAAATAAATAAATGAAATAAAAATAAATAAATAAATGAAATAAAAATAAATAAATGAATGGAATAAAAATAAATAAATAAATTAAAATAAATAAAATACAAATGGAGGTGTATTTTCCTGAGAAAAGGAAAAATTCCTATTAAACTTAAAGGGAAATGGATTGCTCTCAAAAGCGGGCGAATCGGTAGGGTTGGTTTATTAACGTCGCAGTAGAAGCAGCGTGAGGGCTGTTGGCAACGGACCTCGTAATTTTGATCCTCAGTCAAGAGACGAGGATGATACCTGAGCTGGCACCCTTCTCTCTTAACTTCTACATCACGCCAACAGAAGGACTTTGAGCCTCGACAGATTTAACGTGCATCAGCCCCGGTTACACGGTGGGTCTTTAATGGTATCAAGGCTAAAATCTACGACTAGACGAAACAGTCAGCCGCGAGTCCGCGACCATGACCATTAGGTTACTATGGCCACGCGTGCAGTGTTAAAAATAATCAACACTGCATAATTTATATTTAAACTATTTCACCGCTCGTAATTAATAAAAACTTTTTAAAAAGAAGTTCTAGAGAAAAGATATATTTTATTTATTGTTTTATAACTTAGAATACTAGAAAATTCGTTATAAATATTACCACATCTAAATAACGATGATATTAATCAAATACATTACACATAAGCATGTTGTGAAACTCGATAAACATATTTGATTTATACTGTAATGCAATATTTCTTTTTATTGATCTCATAATTAATAACTGATTGAAACAGAATGTTACCAATTACGCACTTAGAAAATTCACTATTAAAAATGCATCCTTAATTAATATATTATTCAGATTTACACGATATATATTCAAAATAATTGCCTTTTTTATCGAGTGTACTGAATTAATGAAGAGCATTGAAAAGATTCCTTATGCTTTTGTATGTCTATTGGGAAGTAAAAGCCCACCTAAGGTGCCGGAAGCAGTTCATACTCTCGTTATTCCGCCTCAGAGAGATTCTATAAAAAAAAAAGATGTTCTTTATATTCTGAAAGATCTAGACATTTGTATAATTATTGGAGGATTGACATATTTATCTGTTTCTTTATTCACAAATCTAATTGAATAATTTGACTTGGTGTTTATCTGAAGATACTACAAAGATTGAGCTGAATGTATTCTTTCTCAAAAACTTGTGAAAACTTATTGAGAAAATGCGGAATCGAAAAATTATCTGAGGTTTCTTTTAATGATGGTGATTATTTCTTTTCTTTTGTAGGTTCCCTGTAGTGAAGATTTTCTCTTCTTTTATTTCATCCGACCGCGATATTCCTTCAATGAAAGGTTTAAACATAGTGTATATATCAAGGATTCTTAATATTTTCTGCTATAGAACCCTATGTCAGTAAGATGGAACTTGCTCAAGTGGAGCCTCCTTTTATGGGTCCCCTTCTGTTATGCGTTTTAGAATTATACATAAGTGATGTGATCGCTTATTAACGTCGTACTGAGAAGCAACATTAGAGCTATTGGCAATGGACCTCGTAGTTTTAAGCTTCGGTCAAATAAAGAGGGCAACACTTGAGTTGAGGCCTTCCTCTCCAAACTTCCATATCACGCCAACGGCAGGGCTTGGGGTCTCGACCAGTTTTAATGTGCGTTATTCCCACTACACGATGCTTCTTTAGTTGTATCAGGCTCGAACCCACGACTCGCTGGCCGTGAGTCTGCGATCATAACCACTAAGCTTCCGTGTTTACAGAAAAAATTTGATGGTTATTTTGAAAAATATTATTGAAGAGATTTAAGAAGCACTTGTTATTGAAAACAAAAAAAAAAAAAGACGTCATTATTTCACTAAGCAATACTTAAATTCCTTCAAAATTTTGTTCTGATTTTCAGAATTTTTTTTAACTCAATAGATATAGAAGATATGAATAGGGTCCATTTAATTTTTCGTGATACCTATAATTTAACACATTTAAAAGCCTCATTCAATCAGTCTTGTGAGATAATTGTATTTTTTTCCAATAAAATTATACAAGCAAATCAATGGTAATTCCAGCTAGGAAGACTATATAGCTACAGTCTAGCTAATCTTTATCTACATTTTTATGAATCAAACCACATTAACAGTCCTTTTTTGTTTTTATACAAATATATAGACGACCTAGCAGTTCTTGGTAAATGTAAGGATTATAAGCTGAACATTGATATTTATTTTCCCCGTTTGAATTTATTAGAAACAGATTCAGGTACGAGAAAGGCTAAATATCTTGATTTAGAATTTCAGATTGTGGATCACATGATACATGGTAATATTTATAAAAAGAGATGGGTTGAATTGTAATAGTTTTTTAATGTTAGAAAAATAAAAAATAAATTTTTTTAACATAACTCTTAAAATAAATTGTTAAATAATTTTAATATTAGAAAACAAATTAAACTTTTTTTTTTCGTAATGTTAGAAAAAAATTATAAATTTATTTTTGTGTTCGAAAATGAAATAATGTATTAAACTTGAGAGTTTTAATACTGGAATGTAGGATATTAAACTTACGTTATTTTATGTAATTTTAAAATTTTTTAATATCGTAATATTTTTAAAGAAGAAAATATATTTTTAATATTGTAGAAATTTTAAATATAGCATGTCTAATGTTAGAAAAATCTTTAAATATAATTTTTTTAAAAAAGTTAAATATAAAAAAAAGTTTTCAAAAATATAATTGTAAGTAATGATTTTTGACAAAAACTCAAGAATAAATATAAATTATTTTTACTTAACAACTTAAAGAAAACCCATCTGTAATTTTATAACCATACAATAGTATATTTCGAATAGAGCAGAAACCAACTTTACATGTAAGCTGAAAGTGTATTTCTTACTCGTATGACAGTGCTGTTCGAGTAATTTTTCAAGATTGAGGTTAATTTTATCAAGAGAAATTGTAGAAACATAATTGTTGTCTTTTAAAATTATATGTTTTTGGTTAAGTAATAATTTTCTCTAATTGAATCCTAATAGATAAATGTTAAAAAAATTAAAATTTAATATCATTAAATGAAAATTGATAATCATATTTTGCTAAACATAGTTAAAATATAAAATTGTAAAATATAAAATTGTAATTGTAATTGTAAATCTATAAATATGAAATATTTTTCAGATAAAGAGGCAAAATCTTTTCAAAATTAGTATGTGTTTAAATAATTTCTAGAAATGTGTATAATATATAGAACTAGAGAGTAAATTTATCTGCGTAAATATATACTTTTCAAACTATTTACTTATTTATATTTTCATATTTTTATTGAAGTTAAAAATAATCTTAGGTATTTTAAATTAGAGAATGAGCTTACCTTCCAGAAGTATAATGATGTCTTAAATTGCTTCAGTGATCATTTTAGCATAACTTTTAATTATGAAAATAGGTATTTGATCAATATTTAGAGATCAGTATACTGGTCTACCAGCGAAAGAGGGCATGGGTCAAGGATACGAACTTGCCGGCTGGCAATGAATTGATCGAATAGCGGATTCAAGTCCAGTTACATCAAAAACCATCGGAAGCAATAATGGGACTATTGTTCGAGAATTTTATAGGATCGTAAGATTATCAGGTGGCTTACTATAAGACTTAGGAAATCAAGATATTGGCTTAAGAGTCCTCATCATTAAATTAGTTTATCGATATTACACGAGAGCTATGGGGGTTGTTTAGTTCTTATTAACGTTGCACTAGAAGTAACACGAGGTCTATTGGCTACGGACCTCTTACTTTTGAACACCTGTGTCAAGTGACGAGGACGACACCTGAGCTGGCACCCTCTTTCCTAACTTCCAAAAAAACGCCAACGGAAGGACTTTAGGCCCAAACAGATTTAACGAGCAACAGCCCCGGCTACACGGTGGGTCTTTAGCGGCCAAGGATGGAACCCTCGACTGAACGAAAACCGCCAGCTACGAATCCGAAACCATGACCATTAGGCTACCACGGCCACGAGGGCGATCTTGATATTGTGAGTGACGATTCATGTGACGAGGATAGTACTATAACTATAACTCTATTTTGATCTAGAACTCCCATGAGTGAGGGAATGTTGGTGTTTATGGAGCAAGAGCCAAATATTTGTTTGAACTGTATTCTTGGCAGGAAAGAAAGGAAGGGAAAAAAATTGGTTGACAAGGGGGGGGTTAAAATAGTATCATTAGGATATTCCTGGGACGCGTCATCTGTGTTTACAAAAGCCATTATACTCTATAGATTGATTGGTTTTATTAATGATAATTGATTGGTTTTATTAACGATAATTGATTGGTTTTATTAACGATAATTGATTGGTTCTATTAACGACTGTCTTGGCGGGGTAAATACGGCTTACCATGACATTCAGAAAAATCTGCATTTAACTGAGATTTCCTTACCGTGCGTAAAATCATTCAATCAAATCTAGATTTATTTGCAAGGAAAGCATGAGTAGACAATAATTTCCCTTATTAGGAAAACAGAAAGTGCTGAAGGTGTTTTCACTAAAATTAGGGATCATCTGTACAGTTTGGAGGATGAGGTCAAAAGAAGATTTCAAGAGTTCAAGAAATCTGAGCATATACATAAATTCAATTCGTTCCCTTACTCAATCACTGCTGATATGGACATAGCACGTGAGGAGCTTCAGCTTGAACGCTTAGCTGGTTGGTTGGTTTAGGTTGCGTAAAAATGATATGATACCTAGAGAGTACTATTTTTACTACAGCTATTTTAAATTTATATTTTAAAGTAAAGTGTTTCTTACACATTTTCTATGCATTTTGAGGTGCCCATCACAAGCTAAGAAGTATTCCAATATCCTCTGACACGACAATCTGGTGAAACGTTTTGTAGAGCTCTAATGTTCCATCTCTTTGGAAATTTTAGGTAGAATGAATTGGCCACACCTTTTCCAAAAACATGGGACATAATTCATTGCTTGTATTGGATAGCTGATTATAATAAGCTAGCTATTGGTCCTCAGCACTCCAACCGGGAAAAGAATTGACGTCTGCTAAACTGAACATCTAATGCGGTGGTTTCTTGGTTCTCGGAAGAGTCGGACTCTAAAAGGTCAAAGTTCATGAGAAACAAAAGTTGACTGCCTTTTCTCATGAATCCAGCTGTTGAATGAGGACTTGGCCTGGATGTAAGAGGGATCACTGACGAACTTTCTAAGTGTGGTCACCGCAAACATGTTGACATGTGGTCAGAAATCTTGTGAAAGAAATCTTTAATACTGTGAAATTAGTTGACTTTTAAAAATATTTTGTCTGTTAAAAAACTTCCAAGTATGAAAAAATTTGCTGGAAAAATGTTCTCTATTTATCCTTCTATATATATTTATGAGCAAAATTCTCTCTCTTGATGATCAAAGACAGTAAATATAGATGCTTTTTGACAACCGCAATCGATACACCTTATAATTTTGAACCGCTGTCAGTTGACGAGGTCGAAACCGGAACTGGTATTCCACTCACCATATTCACACCAATACGAGGATTTTGGGTCCTGATAGATTAAATCGGCACCATCATCTCTACATAACAAAGCAATCGGAACTAGCACTCGGTTCGACAAAAATATTGCCTGCGATGAGCTTGTAACCATGATCACTTTACTCAGCCGCTCTCAGATTGATAAAGTAATCACCAATATTTAAATTTTCAAAGTTGAGTCTCTATTACAGTTAGTCTCGAGGATTATAATTATTCACTAATATCGTACTGAGATGCAACATGAGGGCTATTTGCGACGGAACTCATAATTTAACACTTCGGTCAAGTGACAGGGATGACATTTGAACTTGCACCTCCCTCTCCGAATTTCCACACCATGCCTATTGGAGGACTTTAAACTTCGACAGATTTAACATGCATCAGTCCCAGATACACGACAGGTCTTTAGTGGACAAAACTCGACAAAAACCACTGGCAGCTAATCCGCAACCATGAACATAAGACTACCACTGTAACCTCAAAAGGGGTTGATTGATTGGCTTTATTAATGTTGCATTACAAGCAACACGATGGCTATTGGTGACGGATCTCATAATTTCGAACTTCGATCAAGTACTTTGAAAGAGAATAATAACCTTTGTTGTTTCACATTCCTTATAACTCAATCACTCATTTGATTTTATTGTTTATTAACGTCGCACTGGGAAGCAACAGGGCTATAGACGATTGACCTCGTAATTTTGAACCTAGGTCAAGTGACTAGGATGACGGCTGACTGGCACCTCCGTCTCCAAACTTCCACACCATTTTAATGGGTGTATTCGAAATCTTGACAGATTTAGTGTGCATCAATCCTGCTACATGACGGGTCCTCAGTGGCATCAGGACTCAAGAAAAATATATGATTCGAATTTTATTTTCTTTTTAAAAAAACATCGTAATTTATTTTGGATAAATAGGTACGCTTTAGAAAAAGCATTTATCCCATCTCAAATGTTGTTTAACGTAGGATGGAATAATTCTTATAAAAAGTTTTAATGAATTACTGCTGAAACTACAAAATAACTGTATTTTCTATTTATTTAAAAAAGGGGAGGGGGAGTAAAAAATAAAGGCTTTGAAATTTTGTAAAGCAGTAACAAAGAAATATTTTGTATTTGATTTACTACAAGGTTTGCTCTTTTAAAAATACGTTCTAATCATTAATTGTTCTTACAATTTATTAAATCTAAATCTCAATGACTGTCAAATCATAGGAAAAGTTCTCGAAAATGGTGTTTACATGAATTATGGTTTGCTTAGTTTATAGATATTTTTTTTTCAAAAATGGGACATATATATATATATAGAAATTGACTAACCAACTTTGGTCATTGTTTAACATGTAACGGAATTATTCAAATGAAAAGTATCAATCAATTATTGATGAAATTGTAAAACAACCGTATTTTTTTTTCTCATTTAATTAAAAAAAGTGAATTTAAAGCAAAATTTTGAAAAGCAATAATAACGATATACATTATGTTTTAGTCGTTACTAAGTATCAAAGAAATAAATTTTAATCATAAATTTTCCATATAATTTATTAAACCTCAATCTCAATAACTGTCAAATCGAAGGACAAGCTTTCAAAAACTGCCCTTATATGAATTACATTTTTCCCCTCAACTAAGTGTTTTTCTTAAGTGAGATTGATAAATAGATTTTTAAAAAGAAATCGCTTAATCGTCGCTTCTCTGTAAACGAATTTCTTAAAATAAGGAGGTTTGAGTCAATTACTGCTGTGTCTGCGGAGCTATTCGATCTTCCAGGTAATCTTTTTTTTTTCTACTTAACTAAAAACCTGTAAGAAAAAAAATTCACCTGGCCGCAGACTGGCGCAATTTTGAAGCATTCCCCATGACTTAAAGTACCCTGTCATGCCTCGGCCCCTCAAATTAGAAAATAAACCTGTATTTATCCATGTGACTCCCGAAATCGGATGGGTGAACAAAGAGGTAAACCACAAAAGGAAAGCTGCCTTGTTTTTACTGGACAAAAAATTAATAATAAAAATCTCAGATCGTGCAGTAAAAAATACTTAGTTTTGAGCTGGTGCAATATTATTATTATTTTTTTTTTTGAAATACATAGATTAACTTTGTAAAAAAGTTCGCCGCTTTGCCCTACGGTTCTTGTAATAGATTTCAGTCAGTGGTTACATCCATTAAAGATGTCTGTTATTCAAATGATAGATGATGCTCTTATGCATATTATATATATTATGTTACAAGAAGATGGATGATTGGCACAAATGCCAATCTTGATATTTTAATTTCAAAAATAATAAACACGGTGATCGTTTGACGATTTTTCGTTATGGATTTTATAGATAAAGCTCTGAAAATATACTTGGTTAAATTCGATTTGCTGATGTTAACAATCTCTAGAAAAACCATTCATCACTATTAAAATCCAGATTTTGATCAGAAAACATATACGAAAAAACATTTTGTTTGTGTTCCTTCTTTATGTCAACTATACTATTAGAAATACTCGAGTTTCAGCTGGTCTATTAACAAAGTTATTTCCTTAATGAAACAAAAAATAATTTTGATAAAACTGTCTGCTGTATGATGAAATAGATTATGATAACGTGGAGTAGGAATATTTAAAACTAGTTTAACTTATTTTAAAACCTGCATGAGAATGAAACAGTCAAAAATTTATATTAAGTTCTAACATATCTAGAATCAAACATCGTTGTTTATTAAATTGATGATATTAATAAATACAAGTTTTCATTCTTTCATGAGGTTTAAGGTTTTGAAAAGAAAAATGTAATTTAAAGGAGATTTTGTAACATTTTTTGCTGTATGCATATAAAATGAGCATGGCATATATATATATATATATATATATGCAGTTTTCATCGAGTTGTTGGTTCGAGCCTTCATGCCACTAAAGGTCCACCGTGTAGCCGGGGGTGATGCATGTTAAATCTGCCGACCAAAGTCCTCCCATTGGTGTTGTAAGAAATTTAGAAAGATGCTAGCTCCGGTGTCGTCCACGTCACTTGACTGATGTTTAGTATATATATTAAATATTACTTGTTAATATATATATATATATATATATATATATATAGTTAACAAAATTAACGATTGAAATCATTAACGTGTAGAAGGAAATATGTTAATTATTTTTTGTAAAATAAATTTATTTCCATCTTTGAGGGATCATTATCTGCAAGTTTATCAGTAAAAATCAGTTCGTTTCTTAATTACTTAAATTAATTTGCCGTTTTTGAGACATTCAGAATTTAGCATTTTTGTTTGATTGCCTCTTATTTTAATCGAAGTTTCTTAACAGAACTCTTTATTAAAAGGAAAATCCGAAACGTCCTTGTTCCTATTTTGAAGCTCATCTATTCAACCCTTTAGATTTCCATGTTTAATCCCATTCTAGCAAGGTGCATTTGATTGCTTCAAGATTGTGGAAAAAAATAATCGCATCCCTTTATTGGGTCTTTAATTAAACCAATTAGAATGAATAGATTTTTGGACTTTTTTTGTTTAGCTCGTTTCTTCAAATGCTCATTTTGGAAAATCGTTTAATTAAGGCAAACTGCATCTCACATTACGCAGAATCGGATTTCGGATATCTAAGCTTTTCACTCTCCCTTTGATTGGGACCGCGAACCTTAAAAAAAAATTTAACAAGCAACACACGCTATGCACCCACAAATTTCCTCTTATTTTCGAAAACTAAAATATTTCCTTCGTGTTGCTTATTGCATAATTAAATGAATTTGTGGTTAAAACTCAGTCCTAAATAGTGTGCTGAAGTTAGATGTTTTTTGTTTTTCTTAGGCATGTAAGTAAAATTATTTTATATTTCGTCATTATTTTAAGAATCCATCATTATTTTAATAGATGGTTACACAGCAATGTTTCTTAGGGTTGTAATCCAAGTTTCTAAGGTTAGTATACAATATACAGTTTTTCTAGCTTTGGCATATTTTTTACATGAAAAGAGGTACTTTCAGAAAGTTGGAGGTGAAAAATAATGATTGTCAGCAGAAAGTTTATTCTCATCACCTGTAAAAAGGAAATGACTTTTATTTATTTATTATTACCCTCGGTTCTATGTATATTTATAGGAATAAGGTTGCTATAAAAGTGTCTTACGTGTATATCACACACATCACAAGTTATACCTTTTTTTTTTTATTAATCATGCACTTGATTTAATTCTTTGTCGAAAACATCGAAAAATTTTGAATTAGAGATAATTCATAAAATCTTTGGTGTGTACTCATGGCAAAGGAAAAAAAAAAAAACTATCCCAAAAATATTCTGCTCTTTTAAAATTAATTTAACATATTTTCAAAATTGGAATATTCTGGAGTTGAAAATGTTCATCAAGTAAAACTATGTTTTTCTACCGGTAATCAAAAAATTAAATCTAAATTATTGTGGACTAAGACATATTCTTGAATAATAGTTAAGTAAGCACTCTTTGATCTGGCAATTCAAAATGGTTTGATAGATTCTATTATCCGATACCGATCAAGCCCTTCGCTTCCGTATTTTTTCGTGCGGATTCGGGTTTAGTTCTTATGAACTTACAAAACTCCGTGATCCTTTAAGAATTCCAAGTTCAGATGGTAGAATCGGAAGAAGGAGCCATGAAAGATGAAACTGAAATCTCGTGGGAACAGTCTTCTAATGCATTTTTAAAATTAACTTAGTAACAAAAAGCACAACTCTCATAACTGCTAAACTTATGTATAATTCCTAATGATTTTTTGAAGAAGAGAAGCACACACATACTTTGTCATATCAGATACTTTCTTAAACAGTAACACACATTCTTGCCATAGAGTAGCTTGTCGCAACTTGTCTTAGCCATAATTCGTACTGTATATATAAATTTTCCTTTTATACCAAGGTTTTTTTTTTTATCAGTACAAGAATATTCAAGTAAATTAATGTTAATTGTTTTGAATTAAGTTTTGTAGTTGCTAGAAGAGATAAATTCTCTGTTCGGTATTATTTCTTATACACATGCTCTACACAAGAACGCCAACTGCATATTGAATAGTACTTTGGATGCATGCGTATGTATTGTTATTCATCAAGCTTTGTTTGAGCAAAATGGAATATAGTGGATTTCCTTTTTGTAAAAAAAATTATCAAGAGTTATTGAAATATACACATGTTTCAATAATTCTTTAACATGCTTATTAAAACATTTTCAGAATAATTCTTAAATTTTAAAATGTAATGCATAACGAGATTTTCACATTTTATCCTTATGAAATCATAAAAGGTCTCAATCATTTTTATCACATAATGCTTCTCTCATAAAATAAAATCAATTTTAATGCCATATTCGAATCTTTTATGTTATAAGTTAATTAAAACTCGAGCTTCAGAGAAAGAAATAGATTAACTGTAAGTAAAAATGTATAGAATTTGATGCAGAAGCAGAGCTTATTTATCCGTAGATTTAAATTGTAATTACTGATAAATATTATGACTTGCTTTATAATCAAAGAATTACTTGAAACATTTTAACTTTTGAATTTCATATAGGAATATAGAATCATATACCTTGGAAACAAAATTGAATTTGAATGTTATTTTTAAAGAACCAGCAATTAAACGTAAATAGTTTAAGTATGTTGTGACTGCTATATATGAGTAGCAATATTCTTTTCGTTATCAGCGTTATTTAAAAATAAATTTATTTTCCTCGTATTTTTACATGTCATGATAATTTTTTTTATATCTCCAACTTATATTTATGGAAGATTTTACAAGTTGTATTGTTTTTTTTTTATTCTTTTTCTTCTACCTTTTATACACATACAATGAGTATAGAAATAATTCTCACAGTATTAATCATAAATTAAAGAAGCTTTATAGTAAAAAAATACATATTTAAGTTATACAAAAAGTCATTAGATGTATAAAATAGTATATAATTTAGTATTCCCACATACAATTTACATGAAAAATTACAAACAAATATATAGAGTTTGTAAAACTTAAATAAATGCACAATGTTATGGTATTGAGAGTATTCGTACAATTCACATATTCTCAAATGCTTAAAAAAAGTATCATTTTATAATTAATACCTTGTAGGATATTCTTTAGCTTGAATTATTGCTCTGAGCCCTTTTGGGTAGATTGAATCAAATTTGATGTCACTGGACTAGAAATGTAGTCCCATGCTTGTTTATGAGTGTTTAACAAATTCATGCTTACTACAAATCGATCTGGTTCGAACATTCTTACATATTCAATGGGATTGATATTTGGTGACAGAGTTGGAAATTTAATAAATTTAGGATTATTATTATTAAGGTCCAAAGTCTCGCAAACTTAAGGCTGCATTCGTGGAACCTATCACTTGGGACTCAATTGCGACCCCCGAGATACTCGTACTAACCCAAACAAGCCGTGTTTCATTATTGGAAATGAATTTCTTGTGCAGATGCATTTCTGTGTTTCGTTTTATCCACTGCATTCGTTTACTGTCTAATCCAAAAACATTAAAAAAACGTTTCTCAGAAAAAACTACTATCATCCAGAAATCTGGGTTTTCATTTATGTATTTTATAGCGAAGTATAATCGTAACTTCCGATTCCCTTTTTATAATTTTTTTTCCATGCCACTTAACCTTCGAAATATTGCTCCTTACTTGCTTTTCGAGTTGTATTTACACAGATACGATTATTCCTCTGTTCAGCAGTAAGCTTAGGAGTATTTATTTTCTAATTTTCTTCAACGAATTGGCGAGAAATAGTTTGTTGACAGGGATAAGTAGAGAAGGTCGACCCGGGAGAGAAACGTTTTGCAGTATTTTAGAAGCCATAAACTTCTGATTAATTGCCTGCATTATTGAAAACCATCTGCCAGATGATAATGAAATTTCATTCTAGTATGTTTTGCCGTCTTTACGAATCTTTCTAGAATCGATTTTCTTTCAATATAACAGGTTTCTCAAGACTTTAGACCCATATACAAAATTCTTAATAGTCTATCAAATTTAAGTTCCACCATATCATTGCATATATGCCTCAAGATAAGTGATGCCACTTATAGACAAAAAACTCATCGATCCAATAACAAAACGCATAAATATTTGCATTTGTTTCAATGAACGAATGACCTTTTTTTAATGCGTCTCAAAATCATTACAAAATAATTTAAAAAAATTTTTAGTAATCTTTTTTTATATATTCCAAAAACAATTCCACATTTATTCCATTTTTTACTACATATTCACTTTAGTAAAATTTAATTTTTTACCCGTATTCACGTTAAGAAATGTTACCTTTTGAATTAATTTTATTCTAATTAGCATACTAAAAATATTCTTCCGAAAAAGCGCTCTTGCACGAATGCTTTCTACACTCACTGCATATAATAAAAATCCTCCACTTCTTTGCAAACAATTGTAATTTAATTAGTTTATAAAACTAGAGAATGTGCCAACTCTTTTCCGTAATATTGCCTAAGGCCTAGTCTGTTTCGGTCATCTATCAGGATTTCTATCTCCTCCTCACTTATCTAACACATTTCTCTCGCTGTCAGTTTCTCTCATTATCCCATTTAAGTTTATTTACATGGAACATAAAGGAGAAAAGTTCCTTTCATCGAACTCATTGACTTATCCATCCGAGCGTTTCGGCCTTTGCACTTTCTACGTCTTTCAATGTCCGAATTAATATTAGAATCGTGTTACGTCTGGACAAAGCATCAAATATCTAAAAGCATTTCGATGTTTCACGTTAAATTATAAATGTACATAACGGAGCTTCACGTAAACGGTCTTGCTTCTAAGGAAACCGTTATGCAAATTTGCATCATATTGTCTCGAAATCCAGATTAAAGATCTTACTTAGAAACTGAAATGTGTTTTTTTTCTTCCATCCCCAGCGTGTATTTTAGTTTTCGTTCGCAATCTAATTAAAAGCGAAGCAAAATGACGTGAAAGATTAAGCTGACTCAATAGCCGCAAACGCCTTTTCCCGCTTCTTCTAATAAGGTATAATTTGATTAAGTTAAGGTTTATTTATCTTACTCGACGTTCAGCAAAAGCAATTTAGATTTTAGTTCAATGATAAGCAACTAGGAGATTTTGATTACAGTTTTCTGTGAATTCGAAACATCTAATTGTTCCTTACTGTGTTGATTAAATAATGTTAGCACATTTTTATTAAATTTATCGGAATTGCGTTCGCAACTCATATCATTTTCCCATTTGGAGTGTTTTTTATATCGATAAATTATACTTTGTGTAAATCTCCGGGTCAAATTGGAAGAAGATTTTAAATATTTTACATACAAATAAAAAAATTAATGAAAATAAATCGCGCTCATATTGATTTGGGAGAAGTGAACTTCCGAATGATTTAAATTTACTTCAAATAAAATTACTGAGTAATTTATAATAAGAATAAATTATTTAATTTAAAAGTGACTATATTATGTTAAAAGCAATTTCTGCAACATCGGCACAAAAGAACAGATTGTATGAAAAACTTTAAAGAGAAGAATATATCTGAGCAAGAAAATAAGGATAATTATATCTAATTGAGACAGGACTTTTGATTGCTTTATTAACAGCGTTCGACGTTTAAAAATGATTTTAAAATAGTTTATAATGAATTGGTATTTTTCTTATAGTAAATTAGTGTTGATATGAATATTATTCCATTGGAAGGTGATTTTCTTTTAAAGTTTTACATGCAATTGAAGAAACAATTAATGAAAAAGAAATGCATTGATATTCATTTGTGAGATGAAAATTCTGAATGTGTGTGAAGCTTAAATTACTATTAATAATTAAAGCATAATACTCAACACAAAAAAATTACTTATTTAAAAAGAACTATAATCTGTCTAGCAATTTTGATAGATTTAACTGAAAACTCTAAAGAGAACAAAAAATCCCAGTACAAAAATGATAATAATAATTAAATAATTAAATGTGAAAGAACTTTTGTGATCGTGTGTTTTATTTTGCAGCACTGGAAGTTTGAAATTGAAGAGTTTTTAAATTATGTGTAAGGAATTAGTAAATTTTTTATTATAAATTAGTGTGGAAATGAATATTGTTATATGTTCATTGAAAATATGATAGTAAAAAACGGAAACTATAGTTAAATTTGCTAGGAATATATAATTAAGTTAATGCATGCCAATAATTTAGGATTCGAAAGAATTGTTAAAATAGAAACCTCTAATGCAAAACTTTAGCAACCCAAAAAACATCATAAATATAATATTTATCTAATATGCATCTGCTACTGGGATAATTAAAAGAATGCGGTTTTAAATCTGAGTTACGAGGGTGGTTCAAAAAAGTATTTGTATTTGAAGACAGATAGTATCATTAAGGTAAATTGTTACCGTTCAGTGATGCCATCTGTTAAATGGAGCCGAAGCACATTGGACATTGATTCATAAGTTACTTTGGATTTCGTGGTCATTTTCTGCCAAATCAAAATATAATTGCTGCCACGTCTAGATGCCGATGACATTTTGCATCGAGTTGTTACCATCGATGATTAATGGATTCATCCTTTTCATCAAAAACCAAGCAGCAATCATAACGTTGGTTTGTTTCTAGTGATTCTTTTCCAAAAAAGGCGAAGATGATCTCATCGGCAGGAAAAGTTATGCCAAAGAATTTTTGAGAAGCGAAAGGCTTCATCATCCCGAATATGAGTAACGAAGACTTGGATAGCTGTCTAGTGAGTCATGATGCTTACTAAAAACAAACCATTTTAATACCACGAGCACCATCTCTTGGAATTTCTAAGGACTTATTGAACAGTTCTCATACATTTTTTGAAGAGGTTAAAGTTTAGTGTCATGCTTAAGAAATATTACATTTTAAAAATAATTTTTTTCACCTCTCTAAGATAAAGTGTTTTTCTAAATGAAGATAGAAAGTGCAAATATTTTCCATTAAAATAATTAATTTATGGATTAAAAAGTAGTACAATGAGAGCTATATCAAGGAGAAGTTATATTTTCAAGACAATTCAATGAATGAATGTATAGGAGTTATCCATTTCACATGAAACTTAAATTGTTTTAAAAAGACAATAGTTTCAAAGCACTTTTTTAGAAGTGAAATATTATGTTGGGAAAAAGAATAGCAATGAATATGCTGCATTTTGGATACGGACGGTTACATACATTGTTGTTTTATAAGTAAAATAAACTGTTTTTGCAATCAGAGTTGCATATAAGAAAATTTAATTCATTTTTCACTTACATCTTATTAAATAAATACCTCCCCATTCTCAATGTACGAGGTGTGGATATTAAATAAGGAGACTGACGCTGTTTCAGAAGAAGTTCGCATGCGCCAAACACCAACAAAGAACCGTTGTCCGACAGCTAACAGCTGTCAACAGCCTAATCTTTCGAATACCGTGTTTCTCCTTTCTGTAAAGAAATCCGTATAGACGTAGCCTTCGTTCGCATTAGAGTTATTTTTTGTTTCGCTGGAAAAATTACAAATGAGCAACGACTTGTTGTGAAATTTCCCGTGAAATTTGGAAAAAACGCTACTAAAACTTATAATTTATTGAAAGAAGTGTACATCAATGAATATTTATCGCATTCACGTGTTTTTGAGTGATTTAAGCGTTTTCAAGATGGCCGAGAAGACGCTGAAGATGATTCACGTTCGGGTCGCCTTTCCACGTGAAAAACGGATGACAATATCGAAAAAAATATGGATGATCTGGCTTGATCTGACCATCATTTAAGTATTCGAGCTATTGCTGAGACTATAGGAATTGACAAAGAATCCATACGGCAAATTTTACATAACTATTTTAACATGAAAAAATTGTGTGCTAAAATGGTGCCTAAAATTCTCACGTCTGAACAACAAGAAGTTCGTAAAAATGTTTGTATTGACACTGTGACTATCATTGAAAATGACCCACTCTTATTGGAAAGGATAATAATGTGTGATGAATCATAGGTTTTTACTTATGATTCTAAAACGAAGCGCCAAACCATACACTGGAAGAGTCCATCTTCACCGAGACAGAAAAAAAAGCTGGAATGAGCAAACTCAAAGCAATGATGATTTTTTTTTTTTATATTCATAGGATTGTGTAACTTCACTGGGTTCCTGAAGGTCAAACTATTAATCAACTTTATTACCTTCACATTCTTCATGAACTTCACTCCGAACTTGCTATGGAAGGAGAAGTCGTTTCGCATTGTCTGTGGATTCTAGGCTAAGTACAGCATCCCAGTGTCATATAATCCACCTTTTTAATCTGATCTTGCACCATGCGACTTTTTTCTTTTTCCTTAGGAGAAATCTGATATTGAAGGAGCAATATTTGAGTCCTTTGAAGCTGTGAAAGAGAAAGCAGCAAGCGTCCTGAAGGAACTGACAGAAGACGACTTCCAGTGCTGTTCCGAATAATGGAAGATTTGCATGGAGCATTTCAAGGATAGAAGAGGGGTGTATATCGAAGGTGATAATAAGTAAATATGACTGGCATCAAAATAAAACGTTTTAAGCTTCAATATCGTTATTTAATTGTCATGCCTTGTTTATTCGAATAATGAAATGAATTTCATCTGTATAAATCTTGTTACTGCAATTGAAAAAGTATGCTGTATATTTGCACTCTTCAGATTTACTTGAACAAATATAAATTTTACAATTCTTATAAAACTTTTAGATTCTGATATTATCCCCTCTCTTTAAGCCTTAGTATTCATTGTGTTCTTGTTATTACTTCATTTCTAGAATCTATTTTTATACCGTATGTGAGAAGATTTCAATAATATGTATTTTGTTCTCAAAGCCTAGTAAAATATATTACCAATTTTTATGGGAATTTGATAATAACATTCTAAAGTATGCTCTTATTTTTATGCTTCAGTTATGATGATTGTTGTCTGTTCTATCAGTTCTATATTTTCTAGTGAGCCCCTGTTTATGTTAAGAAGTTGGTTTTTGAAAATATAATAAGAAAATAATTGAATTATATCTTATAATTTTATATGAAATATCCTTTTTATATACTTGCAGAGATGGGATAAGTTGTGTTATGTTGTGAAAAGGAGCTAATTATTTCACTTCATTTTCACAGGATCTGACAAATATTAAATTTGAGGAACAACAAGTTTGGACATAGTCATTAGACACAGCATCCATTTTGAGCCATAACTTATCTAAAGTTTCCCAACTTCTGTTCGTATTCCGTTTATTCCTTGACGTAACGTTTTAAGAATGTTTCATCTATCAAGCTGAGAGTTTGTAATATTGTTGTTTTAATGAAAAGTACTATTTTGAAGCTTTCCAATTTAGTATTAGAACACCATGACTTTCTCTCTCTTATAGTTAAGCCTAAAACAATCGCACTCTTCAATAAATTCTGGTTTTGAAAGAAGATGTTTAATAATATCGTTCGATCTTTATATCTATTTACACAATAATATAAATATCACCAATAAACTTGACAAATAAGTCTCACGCCTTATCAGGGTAAACAAATAATTTATTTTGTATATGATCCCTGAACCCGCTCATTTTCATCTTGTATGACGAATTGGAGTGAACTCTAAAGATTTTGACGGCATTTGAATAAGCTCAGCTGATTATAGTTCATTATTCATACGCGTTGTCAAATTTTATGTTTTGAGCCTGCTTTAACAGGTTCAAGAATGCCTTCCTCTATCGTACGCCGACATACTGAGGAAAATGCACCAGAGTTTAGAATTCTTGCTCTCAAATAATACTAGGTTCTCATTCAGAGTTATCAATTCCTAACTTTTGGATGAATTCACAACCACTCATTGTCAGAGAGTTTATGCTTTTTCTTAGACAACTAACTCGTTAAAATGTCACCGCTATGAATAAGAATGGGAACAATTCGTCCAGAGATCGAAATAATATCATTTCTATTTCATAATCAGACTTTGTAAAGATAACACTTCAAAGTCTCTCAGCATCGTTTATGTTCTGGTTTCATTCCAAAACCACCGAGCTTTGTCTGGCTATGACTTGAAGTAGGAGAGAAGTGTAATGTTGAAGAGGATGTTTTGGCGTCGTCTGTCTCCCTTTGTCAATGACACGGGTTAGTGCTTTTCTGTCAAAAATGATAGGAATGATAGTTTTGTGAAATAATACGTTGTATATTTTGTGATTTATTTGGCTCCTTTAATTTGTAAATGCAGTCTATTGTTACAAAATTCCTAATTTGGGGAACAGGATATCGCTATTACCAATGATTATCTGTGTTTTACATTTAAAGCTATATTTATGTTAAAATTCGCGCGCTTTTTTTAAAAAATATTTGGGTAAAAAGCAGGTATAACAATTATTAAACAATTGTTAGAAACAATTATTATTATTATTATTATTATTATTACAAACAATATTAGAAACAATTATTAAACGATGTTTTCTAGATTAGAACAAAATTAATCATTGATTTAATATATAACAGAATATTATAATTTAGGGAAGCAATTTATTTTCAATTAAATTCATGTTAGTTAAATCTCAACCAGTCGAAATAAAGACAATTAATTATTAGAAAATTTCTTAAATGAGCAAATGAATTAGATTTCTATATT
The DNA here is from genome assembly GCA_019974015.1 of Nephila pilipes. NCBI lineage: Eukaryota > Metazoa > Arthropoda > Arachnida > Araneae > Nephilidae > Nephila > Nephila pilipes. The sequence continues at coordinate 949,663 of BMAW01028089.1, forward strand.
CAAACGCTTAGGACTTTACACACAAAAAGTTCATTGATAGTTAATCTAATTATTAAATATTTTTCTTCAAAATGAAATTTTGTAATAATTGAATATTTGTTTCAAAGAACTGCTTAAAGACTTAGAATTGAGATCTAAGTATTTATTATTTATTTTTAATTTTCTGAAAAAAAGATTACTTTAATATACCATTAGTAAATGATGTCATATATTTTTTCTTAAAATAAACTAAATCATGAATTAATAGAGGATTTTTTAGTACACAGATATGAATAAAATACAATCATATTTTTAATTTATAAAATTTTTTAGCTTTTTGGTTTTTTATGCCTATTAACTTTTATTTAGTTTATAAATTCATTAACAAAGTTGGGAGTAAATATATTTGTGTAAAATATATATATATATATATATAATTACACAATATTACTTAAATACGATATTTAATTAAATTTACAAATGTATTCTTTTGAGGAAAATAGAAAATAGAAGGTAATTGCTATTAGAAGATAATTACAACTGGAAGATAAGTTATTACTTTTGTCATCACAAATATATTATAATCGTACATATTTATTTTTCAGAAAATGACAATTATTCCATTAAAACCAAGCCACAGAGATATGTAATGGTATTTAAAGAACAGATTTTTCATCCAAAGGTGTTTCGCCTTTTTTAATTAACTATGCAATTAAATATTATAAAATTAAAGCAAACGATAAAATACTGAAGTGACAATAATATTCTTTTCAGAGATTAAAATTAATGTAAACGATAAATTATTAAATTGAACATATTTTCAGCTAAATGTAATTATTGCTGCCATAAAATAAATAAATTTTTATGCATGTTTTATTTCAATCCAGTTAAAAAATTTAGGGGTATTTTGTTATGATATATTTTTTTAAAAATTGAGTTCATTATTAATGAAAGAAGACATCAAACATATATGCAAAAACTTTATATTGTAAAATTTTAAACAAATACTCGGATTACAATTATACTGAAACAATACTTACTCAGTTTACTAAAACAATAGCCCTTTTGGTGGCTAATAAAATTTTTAAAGAACTTCTTTGGAATAAAACACTGTATTGAGAAATTTAAAATAGTTGCTCATTGATTGAGTTTGAATAGTTGAGATAAATATTTAACAATTCTTAAAGCATATCCAATTAGCATGTATTGTTAGCATTCATTGAATAAGTTTAACTCTGCAGGTAGTATAAACTGACGCTAAACATGACCTCATGTTCATAAAGAATAAATGCGCAGTATTAACCACTTAGGTGCATCACTTTTGGCGTACCAGACTACTTTTCAATTTTTTATCGTTTGCTTCAATTTTAATTATTTTTAGCTTAAATATATCCAATTCAATAATTTATTATTTTCTTTAATTTTAATTTCATGTAGCTGATATAATATTCAATTTAATAATTTATCGTTTCCTTTAATTTTAATATCGGAAAAGTTTATTATTGCTCATTTTTCAATATTTCATCGTTTACTTTAATTCTTATATTTAATTGAGTAATTTAATAATAATGATTAAAAAAATAGCAAACCTTAGTTGGCTATATATGTTCTTTGCAAATTCTTGCATATAACTATTTTTTTTATTTTTATTTAAACTAAGCAATTCATTTGAATTCTAAACAAAAAAAAAAAAAAAAAAAATGAAACTTTTTTCTAGGCACTATACGTTGATATGACGTAAATAAAAATTGCTTCGATGCCTAAAAATGCGTTATGCTAATTAAATTTAAAAACAACGATAAAGAAGCCAAATAAAATATATACGAAGTACATGATTTGATCTTCGTTATCTTGAAGAATTTTAGCTAAATTTGTTGTTTGGTAATGCGAAATAAATTATGGGAAAATAACTTTACTTCAATCCTAATTATAGCTTTATTCAGTTTTTTTTTTTATTTATTTCTTAACTACAGTCAATATAAAAATAATCTCCGGTGTAAAAAGGACTGTTGGCCTTCATTTTATTACAATTATGTTATCAATTGATATTACTTTTCTGTAATTATTAGAAAAATTTATCCACGCCCACATAATAGAAGAGTTAAAATTAAAATTGAAAACATTTAATAGACTTTGTTGTAGAGAACGCTATCAGTTTTTCAAATAAGATCTGCTAAAATGAATAACTACATTAGATAATATATAAACAATACATAGTAAGCTTTTTAAATAATGGATCAGTATGCTACACTTTTAATAAAATTATATATTTGGAAATTTTAAATTTTTTTTCAACACTCTTAAAGGTTTAACTAATATTTATTATGGCTAAAAATAAGGAAAATAATCAAAAATATTAGTTTTTTGCATCTTAAGTTTTCAAAAATGAACAAAGATATTTTTTAAGGTATATCAGATTTATAAGAAATGTCAAATTATTCAGAATATAACTTGGGATTTTAAAGTTTTGAGAAAATTCTCTCTAATTTGTAGTCAAATCCTAGAACTTTAGACTTGTACTTATTTATAACAATTTATATATTTTAAATTCTTAATTGAAATAATCTAAAAATGAGTGTTAAAATTTAAATACTTGAGTATTGAAAAAAATAAATAATTAGGATAAATTATATTTCCTTTTTCCAAATAAATTGATCTCTAAATACTGACATGGGATTACTAAAATATGCAAAAGAAGCATTTTACACTTTATTTTGTATTCCAAGCAATCTACTACCTGATATGCAGGAATGATCATAAAAATTTTCTTGTTAGTCTCCTTTCTGGACGAAGCTTACAAGTATTTAATTTCAGAACAACATTCTAATTCTCGATCCAAGGTTGGATTATTGAACAACAAATTTTGCACGCGAATCATCTTGAAATATGTACTGTTAAGTAAATTTGCATTGTAAATAAGTACTACTCTCTATTCTGAGATACTATCCATTATTTAGAAAAGTGATTTCGTCTACAATGGCAAAACTAATTTGTTATGTCATTATGGATTCGTTTCGCCTTGGGTACTCGAGCTTATTGGAAAAGCATTGCATAATTAAAGTAGTGACATTCAGTGGTGAATGAGCTTTTCCTCATTGCAGAGCAGCAGATTCTTGTTGTGAAAGAAACCTTATCGACCTGAAAAACCACTTTTATAATCGAAGTCCGTAAATTTAAATTATAGAAAAGGTCTTTTAATATGCACTACTTTTATCGATATATGTAAATGTAAAAATCGAAACCTAGAATTTGTAAAGGCTTAAATTATTTTGGAATGTTAATACGTGCCTGATATTTCTGGACTTGTAAATGACACGAATTTAAATAATCAATATTAGAAATAATAATATTGAGTTTTTTTAATCATTAAAAACATTCCATTATTCGACACTTGTAAAATGTGTTATTTAAGTTTACCTCCAAGTTTCTCTTTCGCATTTTGTTTCCTTTGTTATTGTTGGTATATTTTTGAATAACAACTCCATTTCGGATGCTCCAGCTTTTACTTTTTTGAAGTTCATATCAGGAAAAGCAAACATCCGTCTATATTCGCGGGAGATATAGGGGTAAGATTAATTTCTTTTCATAAATATGTAAAGAATGTATTTAATGTGCGTGTTTTTTTTATTATCTAAAACATAGATTTAAAAGGAAAGATCAAGTTAGCTACAGTCAGGTAAGCTATTATTAATATATATATATATGTGTGTGTGTGTATGTGTGTTTATATATAGATGTGTGTGTGTATATATATATGTGTGTGTGTATATATATATATGTGTGTGTATATATATATGTGTGTGTGTGTGGGTGTGTATATATGTGTATATATATGTGTGTGTGTGTGTATATATATAACAGTAGTAACACAAAGTATATAAATACTATTAATAATTTTTTTAAGAGCTTAAGCTAGGAAAGTGCATGTATGTCTTATTATAGTTTATTCATTCTATAAAATGAGGGCAATAGTAATTTTTTTTATTAATAAGTTTAGAAAATAACTTTTTTTTCAATTACAAAGTGTGAACAAAGAAAAAAAATTCGTATCTCACAAAAATGTAAAAGTTTCAAAGCACGTACAAATGTAAATATATTTTAAAATTATTGGTAATAAAAATATATTTAGGCGTAAAGTCTTTAAATTTATTGTGAGAAACCTTATAACCTTTTCTCACTTGGATACGAAGAAGTATTTCTTATTCTGCTATATTTTACCTATATACTTCTACTTATAAACTTTTATATTTTAAAAAAAAATATTTTACTTTTAAATGCTGCACATATACTTCTACTTTTCAAATATTTCTATTTAAATTGTGCGTGTTATTTCTAGAACAAATTTTTGCTCTAATCGTTGTAGTTATTCCAATAACCTGACATAATAAGAAGGATTAGAAATTGATGATTCTCCTCTTATAATATGTATTATACAAACGCTTAGATATTTTGACTCATTAGTGTTGATGAAAGATTTTGCTAAGAATAAATGTTCACGTATATCATGCACGCATTAGATGAAAAAAATATCTAGTATATGTAGTTATAAATTTCTGAAGAAAAATTTCATAAGTTTGGAAAAATTAAGAATTGTCGAAAATCATTTAACTCAGAAAAATATTGCTATTTCAATTACAATTTCCCTCTATTTTTACAGTAATAAAAATCATGTTTTAGTTGTTTCAAAATTTGAAACAGAATTTGTGATAGATATAAGCTCTTATTATTTGACTGAGACAGATAATGTATTTATAAATAGTGATTAACTGGCTGATGTTATTTTATTACGTAACGGGTTCTCAAGCGGATTTGGTGATGAAATATAAGGTGAAAATATATGGTGATGAAATTCTTACTATTATCATTATTCGAGAATTTTTGAATTTTTATCCGAAGTACATTTTTTTATTACTATAGGGTTAGTAATTGATGAGACATTTAAAATTTAATTGATTAAAATTGTTAATTGGAGATAAAAATTGAAATTTGAACATTTTATATTCAATTGATTGCCAAGCTTTTGATGATATTTAAAAATCAATATATTTTATTACTGTAAATAAAAGTGCGATAGATACGTGTTGCTTATAAATTGTAAATAATTGGTTTCGTTGTTAGGAAGAGACATCGTGAAGTAATAAATAAACAATCTAGAAATTTTTAAATACTTTATTCTAAACTTATAATAAGCATTTCGAGCAATGGAATTGAGCCCTGGTGTTACTAAATATCCACATGTAGCAAAGCTGATGCGCGTTAAAGCTTGTCGAGGCCCTAAATTCTCCTGTTGGCGTGGTGTGGAAGCTGGGAGAGGGTGATAACAGCTCAAGTATCATCCTCGTCATTTGACTGAAGATCGATTGAGGATGGCCTCCAACAGCCATCGTGTTGCTTCTCAAAGAGATGTTAATGAGCAGTGAAATCAAATCCTACAATAAATACTGTCATAAAATAAATTACTTATGAGGAAAATTTTCTTTATTGCGTCTTTATCTTAATAACAACCGGTAGTAAAGTTGATAAATTGTATAATAAATGTTGATAATAATAAACTGTTGATAATGTAATGTTGATAATTGATAAATGATATATTCCAGTAGATTTCTTGGGTCTGGATCCGACTTGGGTATAGACTCTTAGAAGATTTCCTCATATTTGTTCGCACTCTTATTGTGTGCTCATCAATTTCCCTAATACATCTTTCTTCTGCTATCTCTCTAATACCTATAATATTTATATCTCATTTAATTCACTTCTTATATAGTAAGGCTAGTTTACATAAGACCCGGTTCTTTTTCAAGGCGAGGTTCTTGATTTAAACAACATGGTAAAGTAGCTTTAATGTTTAGTTATAGGAAAATGTGAGAATCTAACGGAAGTGTGTTAATCCCTTTACAAAATTACTATCAACAAAAATTACCTCTCGTTAAAAGATACTCGATAACTTAAACGTTGTACAAGATTTTAATGTTTGAAAATTACTCAAAGTTCTTAATAAACAAGAGCAGACGTTAGTTTGTAATATTACGTTTAAACTTACCATATATTTTTGTTTACAATCAGAGTGCAAAAAAGATTCCAGCCGAAAAATTTAAATTAGAAGGGGAAAGGCACCATGAATCCAATAACACTATCCCGACAGTTTCCGATTATTATATTCCAAAAGAAACTAAATTTATTTCACACTTCAAGGAACGAAATCATAATATTCTTAGTAATCTTCCATGGATATGCAACGATCTGGAATCGAAATGTTTATTATTCTGAATACAGTGCATAATGTCCCACTAACAGGATGTCAGACTGAAATGATTTCTTTTCAATTAAGTTTGTAAGATGGTTACGGCTATACATTATTTTATTCCAGTATACAGATTATTTATCGATTAAAATTAAAAAGAATATCGATGAAAGTCAAGAATTTTTCATTAATTACCATAAGCAAATGTTTCAATTTTTAAAAAGAGAATTTCGACTTTGTGAAATGAATTTCAGGTTCTGTGATACGAAAACTCTTAGGAAAGAAATTCTCTCCTAAGCTGTCATTATACGAATTTTCATAAAAGTGATTTTAAAAAAAGTTAGCAATTACTCTACAAATAAGAAGAAAAAGAAAGAACCGATAAATTTAAAGCTGACAATTTTTCGTTTCTTGAGATCGAATAAGTGAAGGGTATAAAGAATGATTCGATGCACTCGCCGATTTGTTTAACAGAAAATGACGGCAGTGATAAATTATCTTCAACTGTCTTTCCGGGAATAAGAAATTCGTGTCTTTAAAACTCTCGTAACAAAAGCGTGCATCGATCTCTCATTTTTCAGTTTCTGAAGCACATGATGACATGTGATATCTTTTGCATTTCGATGATATTCCGCTAAGGATAAAATCTATATTGAATAAAAAACAAAGGATGAGTGAATTTGAGCTTTTCCTCAATTTTTTTCGTTCCCTTGAAAATTAGTTAAAGGTTTGATATACTTAGATGTTTAATAAATCGACATCAGTAAGGACTTTGTAATAAGTAAGCAAATTATTGTTCATTTGTATTAAAGCTAGTGTATATAAATATATATATTCAGTTATAGTGTTTTAAAATTTCTGATACGAGATCTTCTTTATTAATATTAATGAAACACTCACTAAAATAAAGCTTGCCATTTGACGCAAATAAAAACTTAAGATTTTCTTGCAAATGATTCGATAAAAAATTGAAGACCAATTAAATTAAATGTTCTTTGTTTGATATTTATTTTATTGCAAATGATCTTACAAATTAAGTCAATGAAATGAATTGGTTCGGTCAATATATATATAAAATATATAATTAAAATCAATTTATCATAAATATTTTCAACGATTTTATTTATTATTGATAAAAGTTGGGAGTTGATATTCAGACAGGATTTGGTCAGGCAAAAATTTTCACTCATGGGAATATTTTATTAGGTTTGTATTTATGTTTATGTTAATTTACTTCTCTTAATATTTGAAGTGATCAAATTTCAGAATAAAATGGTAAGTATAAATAAGAAATAAATATCTGGCATTCACTGTTATTCACTGTATATGAGTTTTTACAATGACTCGAATCATCTTACACTGTAAAATTTTATATATTCCGTTGCAATAGGAGAGAAATTACAACATGCAAAAATAAAGAATTTGTAAAATCAATTTACAAGTTTTATTTTTATCTTGTTCATACACTCTATTACAAAAAAAAAGAAGGAGATGTTCGACGGAGACCAAAATTGGCGGATAGGAAAATTATGTACAGAATAGAAAATGATTAAAATTTCAGAAAAATGGAATGATTTATTTCAAAGTTATATTGTTACAAAGTAACGAGCTCAATAAGGTGTTGACCCACCTCCAGCCTGGATGCAAGCTGCCACACGACGTGGCATAGAGTGATAAAGCTTCTTGATGGTCTCCTGCTGTATTTCTTGCCAAATTACATGCTCGATTGGAGAGAGATCTGGCAAGCCAAAGAAGTGTTTGGCAAGCTGTAATACAGTTCATAGCAACACGGGCCGTATGTTGTTTGGCATTATCTTGCTGAAAAATAAAGCCAGGGTACTTCAAAAGGAACGGTAGCAAAGCAAATCTCAGAATGTCGTCGACGTACCGCTGTGCTGTAAGTGTGCCTCTAATGACGTCCAAAGAGGTCCGGCAATCAAGAGAAACTGGCTGCCGGAGCGTCTCCAGACACGTCTTTAATTATTGTTAGGACACAGTTGGAAGCGGGATTCGTCGCTAAACCCTATACGTCCTCAGTCAGCATCATTCCAACCTGATCGAGCCAAGCACCTCTGTAATCTGGCTCGACAGTGTGCAGGCACGAGCGGCAGTTGGCGTAAAGGTCGGTACGAGTGTAGATGTTACTCTATCTGCCGTCTGCGAAGGGTCATGTGGACACTTGTGTGCGGGTCGTAAATCTGATGGTTGCTAACGATGAATCAGGAGCTGTGATAGCTGATCTGATAATCACTCTGTCCTCCCGATTTGCTGTGGCCGTAGGTCGACCGCTATCATCATGTCACTGAAATCTACCATTTTTCACCCATTCTTGCCAGCATCTTCAAATCGTCGCATCACTTCGACCCATATGACGAGTGACTCTAGATTTTCCCAACCTTCCTCTTTCAATCCAATGATACGACCCCTTTCAAACTCTGACAGAGGCTTGTAATGAGCTCGAATCGCACGGCGAAGAATTTTTTCGTTTTTAGGAAGGTATCCTAAATTGCAATGAAACAGGAAATTGGACCATCATATTGAGAATCGCTTCTTATATACACCTGCTCAGTGCGCTGTTCCGCTACTCATTCATTGGACACCGAATTTTTATCATTTGCGCGTTCGGTTCAAATGTCTTTGTATACGAAATTTCGTTACAATCGGGCAACTCCTTTTTGGTGCGTCGTTTTTTTTTTTTGTTATAGATTGTATTCTAAATTTAAAAAAGTGTGGAAGCTTAAAAAAATTAAAATAACTGATTTCCTTTGATTCTTTATACCAGGGGTCCCCAAACTTTTTAGCCTAAGGTCCACATTGACTCCTTCACTAAGTCAAAAGGGCCGAGATCTAGCTATCTCATCATATTACTGTCTCATCTCATATTACTGAATTCCTATGCACAAATTTTCGTTTCGAAACTAACCAGTGAGGAAGATGGTGCTGAAAAGGAATTAGCTCCGTTTGCAATTTTGGTTGATAATTTGGGTGTCAAAGACATGTCATTTCACCGGATATAGACAATGAGCGTGTTGTGCGTTACGTATTGTTACGACCTTGCTAAATATAATATATAGCGATGCCATCTTGGGGTGAGTAAAGTTAAGCGCAGGCCGTGCGATCGCAATAGCATTGTAGTTACGATGGCTAATTCGCTGCCGGCGATTCTTCCATCGAGTAGTGGATTCGAGTCCTGATGCTACTGAGACCCACCGTGCCGCGTAAGTCCCTTACTTTTTGTTTTTAGGATAAATGTCATAATATCATTTACAGTTAAATGTTTTATTTCATTATGTGTGTCAATTATTGTATTTCTTAATCGTTTTGTATGATTTTCTTGCATTGGAAATTTTTCAAAGATATCGAAATAAATTATGTCAGGCTAATGGTGCTCGCGGGCAGCAATTTGGAAACGCCTGCTTTATATTTTTATGATACGTTGTACTGGAAAGCTCGGGCCGCGGTAGCCTAGTGGTCAAGGTCGTGGACTAGCGACCAGCGGTTTTCGTTCAGTCGCGGGTTCGATCCTTGGCCGCCAAAGACCCGCCGTGTAGCCGGGGCTGATGCACGTTAAATCTGTTCGGGGCCCAAAGTCCTCCCGTTGGTGTGGTGTGGATGTTAGGAGAGGGGGGGCAGCTCAGGTGTCGTCCTCGTCACTTGACCGTGGTTCAAAATTACGAGGTCCGTCGCCAATAGCCCTCGTGTTGCTTCTAGTGCGACGTTAATATAAACTAAACTAATACTGGAAAGCTCAGTTGTATATATTCGTATGTAGAAACATTTTGAGCAAATAAACATCTGCTAAAACGTTTTACTTCAGATTACTAGAAAAAAAACGTAGTGTTTGAAGGATAAATTTTTGAGATTTCTGCAATTATATCTATTCAAAGTATAGCCTCATAGGCTATTTAAATTTATCAAAATGGAGGACAACGTGACAAAATGTAGATGATATATCCATTTAAATGAATGTACTAAATTTTTGCAATGTAAGTCGAAATTTTATATATATATATATATATATATATATAGTATGTTTGTTTTGTATGTATTTCTTTTTTTTATCCAGCGTAGATACTAATTTGTTGTATTTTCAGTGTATTTCAATTTCTGAAACATCTTTGCTCACAAACCTCGTTTTCTGTACATTATTTGGGTGGAAAGACGTTAAAGGTTAAAAATGTGAGAAAGGAATGCAGTAAGAAAACTAATTTATATGATTGTTAAGAAAGAGAATTAGGAATGACCATTTGCATTGAAAAGGCATTTTAAATCGCGATGCTATTAAACTATTTAAGAAAAAAATATTTTTCATTTTTGCATTGAAGTGAATAAAAAAATCAATAGAGGAAGATATTGAAAGTTCACTACACGTTTTATATAAAGTTAAAATATTAAACGTTAAATGCATTTAAACGAAATCTATTATTAATTATAACCTGTAAGTCAATGCATCTCTTTCATAGTGCGTTTTATTGTTTTTCTATGCTATGAAAAGAAAATTATTATTAATTTATATACACTAGACAAATATTTTTAGGCAAAAAAAAAATAATAATAGAAGATATATAATAATGAAATACAACTGAAGGGGCAAAAGTCATTGGTAATAACATTTTTAATATCCAAATGGCAATAGCATTGCATAAAAAATGTTTAAATGAACAGTGAGTTGTCAGGGCTTTCATTTGAACTCAAGTGAAAAGTTTTCTGAAATGATTATGGTAGCACTTCGGAAATTAACAGATTTTGAACTCGTAATGCTAGATAAAGCTGGAGCATATGATCTAGCCTCCGCTTTATTTTGTGAATTTTATGGAATTAACATTCCACAATCCACAGTGTTAAGAGTGTACCGAAAAAAATATAATTTCGGGCATCCGTCTATGGACAACTCAGTGGCCGACGTGTTTACTTGATCACCGAGTCCAGTGACGTCAGCGAAGAGTAGTTAGTGTTACGAGACAAGCAACACTGTGTTGAAAAGTATCAATCAACATGGAATGTGTGATAGACGTGCCCCTGGATATGGTGTAGTGAAACTGGTGTTAATGGGAGATGGCAGCAGAAAACACACTCGACTGTCCTTAATGAACGCACCATCGCCTGCAGCGCTCGTGATATACTCTCATCGGTTGATCTCTAGATGAGTCGAAAAAAGTTGTTTAGTCAGATGAGACATGATTTCAGATGGAAAGAGCTGATTGTGGGGTTTAAGAGTAACGCAAACCCTACGAAGTCTTGAATCCAACTTATCAAAAGTCACTGTATAAGCTGGTGGTGGCTCCATGATGGTGTGGGTTGTTTATAATTTGCATTAATGGGTCCTCTGATGAAACTATTCATTTACTTTGTTCAGCTCCTATGATTATATTCAGATACTTTGAAATTATTTGCAGCCATTCATGGATTTCATTTATTTAAACAATGATGGAATTTTCCTGGATGACAATGCGCTCTACCATCGGAACAAAATCATTCGCGATTGATCTGAAGATACTTCAGGACCAATTCAGCGAATGCTTTGACCACATAAATCGCCAAATACAAATCCCATCGAACATATATGAAACATGAATTAAAGGTGAGTTCGAACACAAAAGCCTACATCGGCAGATCTTTCACTATCATGGAGGGATGTAGAGGCAGCATATTTTTCAGGGACTTCTGTCAACTTATTGAGTCAGTGCCACTTCGAGTTGCTGTACTTCGTCGGGCAAAAGGAGACTACACATGATATTAAAAGGTATGCATGATTTTTGGTACTTCAGGTTAGTATACGTGTATTTGGTTGAGTGCACATAAATTGGTTTTCCAACTAGACCAACGTAAAAGCCAGAAACATAGAACGATGATCTTCAAAATTTATCAAAATTACTCGGATATTTTATAACATTATTTGACAAATTAGTTGCAATGTTTATATGCTGAATAAACCTAAATCTAAATAAAATTAAAGCGAACAAAACGTTAAGGTTTCTTTGTAATTTTTATAAATTACTGTCTCAGCAAGAGGTCAAGATATAAGTATAATCCTAAACATTCACCATATTTAGTAAAAAATTTCATACAGCAAAGGAATTGATCAAAAGGTTTTTATTACTAAATACTATAGAGTAATTTTTAGAAAGTACTATCTAGACTTGAGGCAATTTTATTACTAAACCAAGTTTATGATATTTTATTTTTGTCGTGATCGGGCTCTGTCACTTACTCAGTTTTCAAAAATAAAAAAATGCAAATTTTTCGTTTTTATAAATTTGATTTAATCGCATTTGCTATACCAAAACTGTAAAAAATAATTAAGCTTGAATTGGTATTTTTTCATATTATAGAAAATTCCTGACCTCGTATATTATCAAGTTTTTTTTTTGGTATTTTTTTTTTTTTTTGCTAAATTTTGAGGCAATCTATTAAAGTAAAACTCATATTTTTCCTTTGCTAATTTTTTTCATTAATAGTACAACTTCATTAATAGTAAAACCTGTTGATAAAAACAGACAAGTTGAGAACCATATCCAGTTCATTAAAGACTTCATCACCAGTTATTTTATTTATTTATGTTTTTGCATGGAGAAAAACTGGTAAAATGTGTTTATTGGATAGCCTTATTATTAAGCATATGCTGGTGGGAAAGTGATAAAAAGATATATTATGTACATGTTATAAATATTATGTACATATTTCTATGTTAGTACATTTTTCTTCCATGTCTTAAAAAATAATTAGTACCATTTGAAATACACTCCGTGACACTGAAAATGCAACAACAAGGAGTGACCAGAAAATTATGCAAATTTCAGGGTAGACGTAAATCACCGAGTTATGCGAATGATGTGATAGGCGTAGCTCTCCTGCGCACGTTGAAGAATATATAAGGGAAGGAATCTGCAAAATGTTCAATTTTTGTGCCATTATATCTGGTAGTTAAATCATCATAGAAAATTTGTTCTTGTCTCAGAGGACGCGTGCAATATCAAAGAATGCCGGGCCGTCGTCAACGAAAGCAGTTCCAATAGACAGACGATTTTAGGTGGGGCATGGTAATTGGACTGAAATGGGCAGGTTTGTTACAGCAATTCTCAGCTGACACACACCTGAAAGCGTCCACTTTCTGTGGCGAAGATGGTCGGTAGAAAGAAATGTGGTAAGTTTAAGGGGTGCTGGCTCAGCCAGAGTGATATCAGCACGCGTGGTTTAGCGCATCATCCGACAAGAGGTGGCGGACCCGGAAGCTACTTTTGCTTCCATTCTGCAGCTGTTCAAGACATCTTGGATGCTCCCATATCAACCAGAACAATTTCCCGTCTATTGATTGTTGGTGGCCTGCACTCATAGTGTCCATTAAGAAGACTGCCATTGACCCCACAGCATAGACGCTAAAGTCTGCAATGGTGCCGGACTCGGAGGGATGTGAACGATGGAGCTGCGCAGGGTCGTGTTCTATTTGAGTTTGCTTCTGTTTCTCCAATGATAATCAACGCGTACGAGTGTGGCGTCGTGGAGACAAGTCCCATCCGGCAGCAATCGTGGAACGCTTCACCGTGCGACAACGCAGCATAATGATTTGGGGCGCAATTGCATACGATTTCAGGTCACCTCTAGTTCGTATTCAGGGCACTATGACGACCCGACGATACGTGGATAATGTGCTGTGCCCGGTGACACTCCCCTACCTTCCAGGGGTGCCCAATGCTCTTTATTAGCAGGATAACACCCGACCGCACACTGCTCGCATCAGCCAACGTGCTCTGCATGGTGTACAAATGCTTCCCTGGCCATCGTGTTCTCCTGATCTCACACCAATTCAACACATTTGGGATGTGCCATCCGTACTCTATTGACTCTGTACCTAGACGTGTTGTTTCGTGTATCACTGTCTACAGTGGTCCTACAACCTGCTGAGCCGACGCTGTTTTCGCTCTGTATTATGCATATCATTTCGAAATAGTGATCACTTATTGTTCGTTGCTGTATCTCTCTGTTTGCCGAGTTTTCCCACTTTATGGCCCATCTTTCTTGATGTTGCATTTTCAATGTCGCGTAGTGTACATTTTTGGTAAGAAAATCTGAGTTAGAATCAAAGCTATTTGGCGTTTATTTGAAGAGAAAGAGAGAGAGAGAGAGCATGTACATTTTGTTGAAACTTGCTGACTTGATTGACCTCTTTATAATTCTCAAATAACTAATAAATACTCAGAGACATTAAGAAAGAAAATTATACGCTAATGCTAATGTCCCAAAAAATACAACAAACAAATAATATATTTTAATAGTAAAAAAGTTAACTGGAAATATTGTTTTAGTTCTTCAACACTTTAAAGTACTTTTCCGTATTGAAAAGAGGAAGAAATTAGACCTAAGAGATAATTTGATCAAAATTATAAATCTACTATATAATATAATACAGAAATAATCTAAGTTTAATAATAAAAAGGTATACGTAAATAATCTACATTTCACTTAGCTTTTTCAAAATACTAGCATACATTTATACTTCGAAATTAAACGAAAAACTCGCGGAAACGTTTACCCGTAATTACTTTTTAGTTTCTAAAATATTTGTAGCAGAAACCAAAATATACTTCAATTTATTACCTAAAAATAATTTCATTATTATTCTTTAATTTCCTTAATCTATGAATAATAATTTGCTCTTATAAATGAAATTTTTATCACTTAGAGCAACTTTTAAAACAAGTTTTTCTCAAGTATCGTTCAAAATTATAATAGCAAACAATTCTATGAATTAAAGAAAGGATTCGAGGGAGGAAAATTTATTACTTCAGAAATTCCAAAAATGTTAAGAAAAGACGAGGAGAAAACTTCAAAACTTTGCCTTCGAGAAAAGCCTTAATTAATTTCCGAATCTTTCACCTATGATCTAATTTAAAAGTGATTCAATAGAAATCATCATAATGGATGACTCAGCAATTACTTGATAAACGATCATTAAAGAATACGCTCGGTGATGGGAAAAATTTTTTAACTTAAGACTTTGAATTTTTTTCGAGGATCCTCATTAAACCATATGTGAGAAGCGGACATCGTGTTAATCCACGAATAATTTTCATATTAACTACGAACAGATTAATGAAGTTTTCTTGAGTGGAGCAAAAGATAATACGGTTGAGAACAAAAGGCAAAGAAGAACAGAACAAGGTACCTAAGCGAATAAACAATAAGATAATAGATGACGGCAATGCTGCTCCAGATATATTTATTTTTCGGAAGAGCATCGTTCCTTTTTGTTTTTATATTCCGTCTTATTTCGTTAAGGCTTCTTGTTCGGTGTTTCTTTGCTTTTTGTGGTGCAGAAGCAATGCCCAAGTGGCCACATCGCTTATTTGGTCGCTGTCTTAGACATTTTAGATAAAAATAAAAAGGAAAGGAAAAAAAAAGCATGAAAAATTTGCACAATCTCAATTTCTTCATTCACTAACTCGTAAAGTATTTTTTGAAATATCATACACTTAAGATTCTGAAGGCTAAATGTTTATTTTTGAGGAATTTTGTGAAACATGGTAATCTTTTCATTGGTTCCAAAAATTAAAGAATTATTTAAGAATTTCACTATTACTTCTTGGTATTAGAACGTACAATATACTTCTTATATTTACACAAGAATAGCAGTTATATTAAATTTTACAGTAGCCCTTTCAGAAATATACAACTCTTTTTATATGTTATATCACTGTGCAATAAGAATCAATAACACGAATTATCAAAAAAAATTATTATATAATTATTATTTTTAATAATTATAATAATATTAATAATATTAATAGATAATAATTATTGATAATAATTATATAATTTTATATAATAATAATTATATAATTTTATATAATAATAATTATATAATTTTTTATATAATAATGATTATATAATTTTATATGTATCAATAATGTATATAATTATATTATATATAATTACATAATAATTATATAATTATATATATAATTGATATAATTATATAAATAATTATATAATAGTGATTTATAATTATATAATAATAATATTAATAATAATAATATATTATACATAATTATATAATAATAATAATTATTATGCATGATGTATAATAATAATTTATTATTCATCTATAATTAATAATAATAATTATGCTTACATGGATTATATAATAATAATTATTATTATTATACATAATTATATAATGATAATTATTATTATACATAATTATATAATAATAATAATTAACATATAATTATAAAAGTTTAAAACGTATTTCTGTTTTCACTATGAAATAATTAACTTTACGTATTATCTTACAACTTGATGTAGGAAACTTAACGTTCTCTCAGTAAGTTAATGGGTTTGAATTAAATCCAGTAGGATTTTAACCCCTTCCTCATTTCTTCTTGGGGAAATATCTCAGTTCTCGAAATCTGGCTAGGGCGTGTGACTGCAACTAAGCGTCCAAACTGTCTTCTGTAGTTCATCAAGATTAAGATTTATCAGAAAATACTATAACCCTATAACCTTTAAGTGCTTCATTAAAGGTCCTATTCCCCAGACATTCTAAGGAAGATGCAGTTATGAAACTCTGTGTTTATAATACTTTAAAAGTTTGTTTAATTTTCTGACCATCATCTTGCGTCATTTGGCGGGTTGCAAAGCTTTTGTTGCTCAGTACCATTTAGGATATATAATGATATGCCAATAAAATAATGCATGAGCAACAACAACAAAAAGTACTTATTTCGAAGGTCTCTCCTAGCTTCTTCTTCAGTTTCTTCTTTTTTAAATTTTATTTATCTCCTTTTTTTGATATCTTGTTGTTGTACAGACAGAAAAAGTTCAAGATCCCTGTCGCATTTGTGATATGTGTTTCAGATTTCTTAGATTTATAAGAAAAATTATAAAATGTTGAAACCTACCTAAAAATTGGATATTATCCTGTAACTAAATTTATTTTTTCTTAAAGTGTACAGTCAATAAGCAAGCAAAAGGATAGCTCACCATTAAGAAATTATCACACAATTGTGTGGTTAAGATTAAACGAAATCCGGTAAATAATAAGTCTCTTAACTCAATTTTTTTTTCTGAATTTTGAATATTATATTTAGAGGCGAAAACCTGTGAGCTGCAAGCTAATAAGCAAAGTTATTATTCATTCTAACTGAAAAACAGTAACTTGACCCGACAAAGATGCCTTACAATTGTAGGTTGAAAATAGAACCAAATTCAAATTTATTCTCTACTGACAGATTTTTAATGCATACTTGCAAATGTAGATTTATTTGAGTTGCAAATGAATATGATAAAGGAGAAATATATTAACTCAAATACATCATTTTAAAGAAAAATTAAGTCATTGATAAAATTAAAGTCATTCCTTTGAAAATCACTGACTAATGCTAGTAGCTTTAATCAAGACCACCGTGGTACGAAAACGAGTCTTCTTTTCCCTAGTGTTTTCAACCATTCAACTTTTCAAATTTTTATTTCATTGACCTGATATTTCTGGATCAAGGTTGTTTAGAAATAAATTGAAAATGGATCACACACACACAAATGTCTGCCTTATTTCCTGCGTATCCTCAGACTGACTTGTAATAACAAAACACAACGCGATTACGTAAGTTCAGGAACTTTTACTAATGCACTTCACACTTGGTTCACAAAAAACACATAGAAAACACTCATTCTTATGACAAGATGGTATCTTTTTTGAATCCGTCAGAGTCGAAGAGTTCAAGGACAATTTGAACGCTTCGTGAAAATTAGTATTTTCATTGTTCTCTAGATAAAGCAATCCTGATTTCAAAATATACAAAATATATATAGATTTCCCAGTAATGATTAGTGTATTATTCTGTGATTTTGTCATTTTTAACACACCATTGTCTAATATTGAGACGGTTCATAGTCACGTTCATCTAGAGACGAGAAATATGGGCAATAATCAGAGTTGGAGTGAATGAGATGTTACACGTAAGAAAAAATTCTCAACTAAATATTTTCAACATCCTTTTAATTCATACAAAACTTTCTAGAGTTTACAGAAAATATGCGCAAATTAATATACATAAATACCACTGCCATTATTATAAATTCTATAATATGCAAATATATTTTTTAAATTCTTTGACTTAGTCTTACAAATATTGTGTAATAGGGTACGATAAAAATGTGTACAATAAGTGCGTCAATTGAAATGTATAAAATGTATGCGATCATCAGTATTCTATGAATGTTGATCAAAATAGTACTAGGATGATGATAAAATACCAAATCTTAAGACTGATAAAATTATAAATTCAAAACTATTAAGAAAATCAAGTTGTAGAGGAGAAGATAAAGTAACAGCAATACGTAACTCA
>BMAW01028089.1:970674-1027319 GCA_019974015.1 Nephila pilipes
ATATACACACACTAGTGTGCAAAACTTTAGCAACTTCTCAGATTGTGCCGTAATTCCAAAAAAATTCAACTGGTTGACATGAAATTCTCACCACCAATGTACAATGTATCACTTAAAGGTTGATGAAAACATAGTAGCCAAAAAAGGAATTGTATACATACATTAAGATGCAAAGCAGAAAAAGCCTTTGTTAGAATGGCATTAGTAAAATATCTGGTAATGTCTGGTAAAATAGTAAAGTCTGGCCATGAGGAAGAGCAACAATTACTGCAGTGGTTGAGTGACACAGGTTCCTCCCAAAAGCATCCCACACTTGCTCGATGGGATTTAAATCAGGGAAGCATGCTAGTTAATCCAATCTGCAGATATCCTAACTACCTAGAAGCTCTTGTGGCCGCTGTAGCCTAGTGGTCATGACTTCGGATTCGTGACTGGCGGTTTTCGTTCAGTCGCGGGTTCTATCCTTGGCCACTGAAGACCCGCCTTGTAGCCGGGGCTGATGCACGTTAAATCTGTTGGGCCCAAAGTTCTCCCGTTGGTGTGGTGTGGAAGTTAGGAGAGGGGATGCCTGCTCAGGTTTCGTCCTCATCACTTGACCGAGGTTCAAATATACGAGGTTCGTTGCCAATAGCCCTCGTGTTGTTTCTAGTGCGACGTTAATAAAATCTAAACTAAATTCTAGAAGCTCTTCTACTGCATTGATCCTGTGAGAACGTGCACTGACGTCTACAACAATAAAGTCAGGAACAATGGCACTTCCGAACAGATGCACGTGTGAGAGGATAATTTCATCGCAGCAACGATCTACGGTAAGTGAGCAGCTGTCGAAAATATGGAGCTCCGATCGTCCATTCAGCATAATAGGTGCCAGCTCAGGTATCCTTGTCACTTGACAGAGGTTCAAAATTGCGAAGTCCGTTGCCAGTAGCCCTTGTGTTGCTTCTTAAGCGACGTTAATAAAAAAGCTAAATTATAGTTATTATGAGGGAAGTTTGTATAAAGTGTTTTTTTTTTTATTTAAGAATATTATCTTATTTTGTATTTTATTTTTTATAGTTATTATAAAGAGAGTTTGTAAGAAGTATTATAAAGAGAATAAACTAATTAAGTTGCGCTTGTTAATTTTTTTAAATACTTTCGTACATATAAATTCTAAAATACTTCGACCTGTGCAAATTTCAATTTTCTAATCCTGCCTCTAGTCCTGTCAAAGTTACACACGCCAGATTTAGAGCATGTAAAAGACGGACTTTGGAATAAGAGATATAATTTTTCACATTGAAGAGATTTACTTTTTATGCCAAGTAGCCTGCGCAAGTGCACGTTAAATCTGTCAGGACCTAAAGTCCTCCCTTTGGCGTGGTGTGGAAGTTAGGAGAGGGGGCGGTGCTAGCTCAGGTGTCTTCCTCGTCACTTGACTAAAGTTCAAAATTATGACGTCCATCGCGAATAGCCCTCGTGTTGCTCTTAGTGCGACGTTAATAAAACAAAACAAAACAAAACTACATTTTATGATCAGTCGCTTTTAAGAACTTTTGAAGTGACTTTACTTTTATGAAATTTGTTTGTGGTCAGTTTTTATTTACTTACACATATCTTCATACTTATTAGTTACGTGATTTATCTTAATTTTTATTAAAAATATTTGCTATTATAAAATATACTTAACTTGACCATTGATTTATTCTCAGCATGAGATATCTGTTAATTTTTAGGCAATAATATGTGTATTCAAGAAAAAGCATATTTTTTTCTTAATCTTAACTTATTATTGACAAAAAAATGACATCGGGAAAAAATAAGTATTTAAAGTAACGTTATATTTTTCTGAAGAACAGATTTACTGAAATTTTAAAAGTTGATTTCAAATACGAATGATATTATTGACAGGATTTCTTAAAACTTACTTTAGTAATTAATATAGCTTTAAAAACTATGGCTTATAACTGTGGTTTTTTTTTGCTAGTTCACAACTTATTCCGAGGAGAAAATATCCTTTCAACGGGTGTATTTGTACCTTTTTTTCAAATTTTTTTTCAGTGGGTTGCTTTCTTATTGAAAACCTAACATTTCGGCTTCCCGTAGCTATGCTTGGAGTCAACAGAACAGGTTAACTGAGAACGGGATGTTTACATCCAAAACGGAACGTATGGTCATATTAAGTATGTTGTATAATTTTTTATTGAAAACTTTTTCTTAAAAAAAATCAGCACTCGAGAGTACAGATTGTTATTCATTAGAGAAACAAAGAATGCATTTCAGTTTCTACTGCTTACACAATTCCTAAGATAAATGAATAATTTTAAATGCAATCACATGTGGTAATATGACATGAATATTAATAACAAAGAAGAGGAGTAACTAATTTTGTGGTTGCGGTAGCTGAGTTGTCGATGATGCTTTTGTCGGGCCGCATGTTCGAGTCTTATCCCTAATAAAAACACATCATGTTTAGGCGCTGATGCTTTTAAAATCTGAAAAGTCTGAAATTCATCATGTTGGGGTGATGGAATTGTGGGGTGTTAGTTTAGGTACTTACCTCGCCATATGACCGTAGCTCAAAATTACGAGGGGTATTTGCTGAGGTGAGCGGATGTTTTCAGTCGGGTAGAAATATGCAGTTGGAAAACGAGATTAAGTTTTCCGTCGAATCTTAGAGATACAAAATAGTAACTGAAAATAACATGAAACTTCTCCGCAAAATTGTTATTTTCAATCTGGCTTTCAATACAATTTTTTTTTTTGCGTTTATCGATATTCCAAAAATTATTCCTACCAAAAAATGAACAGGACAATATTTATCTCAACGGAATCATATTTCTAACTATTTTTTGGTGCAATGTTTATCGCCTGAATGCAGAATGAATGTTCTAATTTAAGAATTACCTGACGGGAAATGATTAATTTTCAAACTAAATGTTTTTACCTAGAATTTGTCATTAGATCTTATATTCTTTAAATTTGTGATTTTTTTCCCGTAATGGACATCTTACAACACACACAAACATCTTTTCTTGGGTGATAATGCTCCCCGAGTGTCATGTTCTATACACCTAATAACAATATATTATAACTGATTCATAATCATATTTCCTCCTTTCTAAATCATCTGTTTTAAATTTGTCTGGCTTGTTTGCTTCTTCATATAAAATTGGTTTTTCGTATAATGTTTAAGATATCAACCCTGACATATTACTTTTTTAATATATGATTATATTTTATTTTTCATTATTTCTTAATGTGCTTTTTTGTAAAAAAAACTTTTATCATATTTAAGGCAAATGTTTGGTGCAGCATAGCCAAATTTGATACTTGTACCATAATATCTTACTGTTACTCATTCCCTTAACACGTTTTAACTAATAATGGCTAAATAAAGACCTTTCATTATTCGGAAAAGGGTGTATTTGTTGATTTTTTAATACTGGTTATTTCATAAAACTTAAAAGTGTAAATCATACATATTCGTGTAATATTTATATTATAAACATTAATATATAATGTTTACAATTTTTTCTTTAAAGTATATAATGAGTATTTTAAAGTATTAATGCCACTAAAGAATTATTTTTTTTTCAATCTCATTGGGTAAAATTGTCCCTCAATTTTGGGCAATCAAGTCAAGATCTGTAATAAAATTTCTTGGGAATTAAATAATAAGCTTCAAAATCCATGTTTTCTGAGGTAAGCTGTGAACAAAGAGGAAGTAAAATAATTATATAGAAGGAAATTTGTTGCCTAAGGTAGTTACGGACTACTTGAGTTTGTTAAAGCTAAGAGCTAATCTGCGGTTTCGATAATTTGAAACTTGGTTTAATATTTAATGTTGTTTATTGAGAATGAGATTCTTGACACAGAAATACGTTGGATATTAGGTACAGGTGGGGATAATAATATATCAGACTCAAATTATAATCTTGATTATCTGAGACAATGTCAGTATGAAAATTTCATTAAAGTGCGAATAATTAAAATAGTCTATCTTTATTTCGTGCTCATGCAAGTATGATTCTCCCTTTTTCTATTCCAAATAAATTTAAAAATTAAGAATTTTTGTACCTTTATAAAATTATTAAGTAACATAAATCGATTTGTACATATAGTGTTAAAATACTTTAGATGCTTATTTCAAAATAATCTTTTAGAATTCAATTTTTGTAAATGACCTTATATTTATATTAATTTTCCCCGAAGTCTAGTAATAAAAACTATTTTCAGTCTCCTCAAAATCCACATAGAGCAATAACAATGATATAAACAAGTAGAAGTTTCACTCGATAAAATAAACTAAGAAAATTCCTCCCTGATAAATAAAAATACTATCAGGCTGTTAGAGTCAGTTTTTAAAATTGGAATCTTCATTACTGTTCGTCTTTTTAAAGGAATCAATTGCAGGCATGAAAAAATAAAAATTTAACCTCCCACACGCAAATTCCTTATAAGTGCCTAACTAAACAGTCTTTTTCTTTTTTTGTTCTTCTTTACAGTAGTCAACAGATCGCTTATAATGCTTGAATGCTATCGTGTTTACACGATGACAATGCAAAGTGAACCATAGTTGACGGATATTCGCTTCAGTTGATTCTTAGAACACAGGTAGGCGATTTCTATTCCATGATAATATCAGGTCAAGCATATCAACACTGCTGACACTTCGCTGCCCTTTTATGCATCTGTAAACACCCTGAGAATTCTAAGTGATTTATTGCGGATTCAATATTTTTTTCTTAAACCTGTTGTTTTCGATGGAGTGCCAAAATTTCGTGGTCATTATTTGCTTCAGTGCGTCTTCATCAAAACCTTAGTTTTTTTTGCATATATTTTTAACCTTGGCTTTGAGATAGACTTTTAAACCTTTTTTGAGGGGCTGTTGTCTTAGATGGACTATAAATTGGCATACTAGATCATTTTTCACTTTTTTAAAATGTAAACTATTTATTTATAACCATGTTCTATTTCCTGATTTTACGGTTCTATCTAAAGACTTAATGTTTAAATTTTTCTATATTCTTTTAAATTATACTTAATGTTTTCGGCTCTAATGTTAAATATAAGCACTTCGTAATTTAAACAATTAACAAAGATAGTAAAATATCTTAGCTCTACGGATCTATATATAGGCGTAGTGTTAAATTTTTCTATATTCTTTTACATTCAATTTAACAATTTACCGTTTCTTTTCATTTTAAGTACATTTAGCTTCAAATATATTCAGTTTAGTAATCAACCTTTCTATCAATTTTAGTTTTCTTTAGATTAAAATATTTTCAGTTTGATAATTTATCACTTGCTTTAATTTTAATTACCTGTAGCTTATATTATTCTGAATTATATGTAATTTTAATGACATGTAGCTTACATAATATTCAGTTTAATAATTTATATATATATATATATATAATCTTTCGCTTCATTTTCAATTACATTTAGCTTAAATATATTCACTTTAATAACATATATTTATTGTTTGCTTTTATTTTAATTACATATAGCTTATATTATTGTACATTTCAATATTTCATGGTTTCTATAATTCTAATATTTTAACTAAAATAATTAACCTTGGGTGGATAAATCTGTTCTTTGCAAAACTTTGCATAGAATATTTTTTCTCCTGATCTACTAAATTGTCATAGATCCATGTTCTTATCCAGATAGTTTAATTATTGGTCTAAGTAATATATTGGGCTTTACTAAACATTTTTCCTAGAATTACTCTTCTTTCTTAATGAAGAAAAGGAAGTTATCTGCACAAATTCCTGTACAACTAATGTAGTTCTCAATATATTTTTTCCACTCCCCTCGAATATGAGAATTTGAAAGAAATGATGCCTTATCTTATATGTCTTGATGATTTGAACGAGATAGGTAAGTATTAATCGAATCTCAAGATTTCTTTTAGAAGATCTTACTTGCTACTTATGACAAAATTTTTCAGTTTCTTATTGGGAAAAGAAACATTCGCGGCTAATTAGAACTTGATAATTTATATTATTAATTATTTCTATGTGTAACAGACAATAAATTCATTTAGAATATATTAGAAACGTGAAGTAAGACACATTAAGTCTCTTTGATAAATTATTTGCTGCTTATTAATGCTCATTATAACGGATACGTTCGTTGATTGTTTTTTCAAAACAAAAGCCTAAAATTCTTATTTATTAAAACAAATTTTGAATGTAATTTGTTTTTTTTTTATTTCGTCTCTTTAGGATTATATTCATCATGTGTTCTCATCCTTGCTTCAAGAAATTAACAGGTTTCTTCAAAATATTAAATTCTTTATTGATTTCATAAGTGATCTAAAATACATTGAGATTTGCAGAGAGAGATTAAAAGAGTAACTAAAATCTTAAAATAATCTCTATAAGGTTTTTCTTTTCATGAATTATTCTTCAATTGGAAATACTTAAGAAATACCTATTATTCTCGTTGCCTCTGTAGTCTAGCAGTATAGTAGCGGACTCATGGCTGGTGGCTCCCATCGAGTCGTTGGTTCGAGCCTTGATGCCACTAAAGACCCGCCATGTAGCAGGGGTTGATACACGTTAAATCTGTCGTGGCTGGAAGTCCTCCCTTTAGCGTGATGTGGAAGTTAGGGGAAAGGGTACCAGCTGAGGTGTCGTTCTCGTCACTTGACTGAGGTTCAAAATTACGAGCTCCGTCATCAATTACAATCGTATTCTTTCTAGTGCGACGTTAATAAAACCAACAAACCAATTATTCTCCGAAAAATTTAATTTTTCAATATTTTTGGTCTGATTTTTGTCTTAAATATAATCATATTCTTTTATAACAAGCTTTGTATGATATTATTTAGAGCTTACAATGGTACAAAGTATATAAAAAAATCATGCGATTATGTTACCATTTCACTGTTATTATACAATCATACATTTATATTACATTTGAACCTTATCTTACACAAAATGTAACAGTTGTATTTTTTCGATATTAAACACCCAACCAAATTTTTGGATAACTCCATTATTTTATAGAAGTGTCAATTTTCATAGATTTTCTTAATCTCCGTGTATCGTTGTTAAGCGAGTGGTTGCTTATTAACGTCGTACTAGAAGCAACATGAGGGTTATAGGCGAAAATCCTCGTAATTTTGAGCATCGGTCAAGTGACAAGAACAACGCTTGAGTTTATACTTCCCTCTCGAAATTTTCACACTATGCCAAGGGAGGACTTGGGACTTTGACTAGATTTAACGTGCATCAGTTCCTCTATACGGCGGGTCTTGAGTAACGTCAGGTCTCGAACCCACGACTCAACGTAAGCAATGTTGCTTGTGTGTCCGCGACCATGCCCACTAGGCTACCGCGACCTATCTCGCTGTTATTCCTAATTAATAAGCTTATCTCATACAGCTTTAACTAGATAAAAACTACTTGTTTTTGTTAATTTGTACTTCTTATTCATGTCTAAAATAGTCTGTTTATACATTTATTCCATCAATTAAAATTCAGAATTTATGATTAATGTTTGGGAAGAAATAGTGTCTAAGGCATAAAAAAATACAAATACTTACTACATGGGTCTATAATCAACAAACTTGAAATTTACAAAGGAAAAATAATTGTAAAATGAATTGATAAGTGAGATATAGTAGCACTTTCTAACAGCTTATTATCTATGTTAATATAAGGAACCAGAAAATGTTTTATATTTTTTTCTGTATGTTAAGTGTTTTTTGTATCCACGAATATTCAAATTATTTAACATAATCCGAAATTTTTCCGAACATTTCTCATAATTTTTAAATTATATCTTAAATGTAGGCGTGAACTATAAATTAAAAAGTGAATTTTATCGTAATTTTATAGTTTTTACATAAATAACAATACTGAAACGAATATGGAAATACTGATATTTTTATATATTTGATGTTATTTTTCCATCTACTTTCAATCCCAATCACAAAATGTTATTATTTTAAATCGAATCTTTATTAAATACGTTCTTTTCCGTTATTCTAGCCTTAGTTTATGGGAGAATTTTTTTCCCGGTCCTCTCACATTCATAGTACGTCCATGTTTTTTTTTTTTTTCCAAGGTTCAATCACGGACTCAAACAGTAATTTAAGGCTTAGAATGATATGAGCCATTTTTTTGAATGGGATGTCGAATTTGATGACCCCTTTTTGAATGAAAAGATGTGGGGGTGAAATAGCAATAAAATAGAAGCTAGTTAAAATGAGAAGGGAGGGAAAAAAGTTTGACTTTCAAGACCCCGGTCGTATTACCTTAGGTGCGGTAAGGCGTCGAAGAAGCTATTTGCGAAGCAAGTCAGGTAGTGAATTTATAAAATGTGAGGAAAACCACAATGGGGGAGAGCCTGGGTGTTATTTTATGAGCTTCTTACAGCATTTAGGTATGGACTGTAAAGGGATTAACAATCAATCCGATCCTTTGAGGGATTGTGATTTTATGAATGGAGGAGTAATTACTGATTTAGATATAAATTGGGCATCTGAACACAAATGGCGATAAAGCGTGAAAAATATGGATCAACTCATTTCACATTGATTTTGAAAGAACTGAATATATATATATGAAAACGCAACGCATTCATATTAAAAACACTGATTCCTTTCGAAGATACAGGACGTATATTCATAATTAACTTTAACATTGTAAATTTAATAAATTTTGATACATTTCATTTATATGTTGAAATAGATATTCACTTTCGAATTAAACATCTTTGTTGAGTGTGTAACTTGCTGTACTCTCCGAAATTCGTTTTTGGGTTAAATGAAATTGTCTTAATTTAGAAAGTTGAGGGAATGAATTCAAATAATCATTATTAAGTCGAAATTTTTATTCATTATTTGTTTTATACTTCCAATACTTTCTTCAATTGTAACCCATTTTCTAATCAAGAGAGTGGAAAAATAAACGATGTTCATAAGTGTTACAAAATTTGCACTGGTTTTCGATTCGTAGCGGCTCAGATCTTGCTTTCATCGAAACTGTTCGTATTATCAAGCAATTCATTTTAAGAAAGCTTACAAGATATTTAAAAATCAAAATTTCTTCTCACTATTTTATGGAGAAAACACCGTGAACAATAGTGAAGAGTTACTACGCCGAGAAAAAAAATTACATCTTAAAATACTATCGTTTACTGATACCAAATATGAATTCAATAGTTGAATTTGAGTTAATAACCCCATATCATAATAGGATTTACCACAGCATTCTCAAAAAGTACAAATGTAATATTATTTTCAAAAATAGAAAGATACGACACTAGTAAACAAACACGAGCGTTTGGTATTGGGAAGAAACATCTTAAGCTTTAAATAAATCAATCCATTTGTGATTCAAAACTCAAAATGTACGCACTAATCAATATCCCTAGATCGATATTTTTTACGTAAAATATTGATTTAATTTTATTTTATTTACTCTGCTTACAATAATTGATTCATAAAAAAGTAAAACATGAGCTATTTTGTAATCACTTTGATCTTCTTTTCATCGTGCTTCATTTGCCTTTGCTATTCTTATTTTTTGATTCACAGCGCGTAAGAAAAATACATAATCTTTAAAAGTAATAAATTGACTTTCATTCTGTTTAATTTGCAAGATTCAATAATTAATACTTGAGAAATTCCTGTTCTTTCATTAGTTTAGATGGAGTGGATGATAATGCGGTAGTGGTTTATCTTGCCATCGATTTTGCGGAGCAATTTGTTTCTGTTCTCCCGAATTATCGACATTTATAGCACCCGAAGAGATGGATGCGCTTCATTTTTACTTGGGGCTTAAAAGCAAGGAAAAAGTCAACTTCAAAGATTTATTAGTTATAAAGAAATACTCCTTCACTAAATATAATTAGTGTTTCCGAATTCTTTTTAATGCATTAGTTACTAAGGAAATATGTTTTCTTTTCGCTTCCATGTTTTCATAATATCTCTGAATGATTCTTCTTTAAATTGTATAAAAATGAAAATAAAACTCAAATTTAAGTAGAAGATAAACTGTGTCAAAAACAAGCAAGAATTAAGATTTTCGATTGTCTAATCAAAACTTGAAAATATATCAGAAGTTTATTAAACTATATTATTAGGGAGGCGATGGAAATTTAAATTATATTATATTTTAAAGTATCCTATATACTTGTTTACGTGATAAGAAGGTCATTATTTAATAGTTTTTACTCAGTATTTATATTATACGAATATCCTTTGATGCTTAATGCTGAATTTCTGGTTTTGATTTTTTTTCCCACAGAAAGAATTAGAATAGTTCATATTAGATGTTTAGCCAAATTGTTAAACAAGAACTTTTATCTTAAATGAAAAGTGTATTAACGAAATATGTATTTTAATAATCAGGTATTCAGTAATGCAGTTAGTTAAGAGTGAGATTAGGTTAAAGCTTATTTATCAGGTGATTGCAAAATACTCATATATGAGGAAAAATATAATCTTTCAAAAAGCATCAATTTTGTTTTTGCCTAATAACATGCTTAAAAGTGCGATTTAGAGTTTTCAAAAAATTACAAGAATCTCAATGCATTATTATATAGGGATTATTATATTGCTTATTATTCTTTTAAAATTAAGAATGTGCAAAAAAGTACAAGATGAAAAAAAAATAATAATTAGTAGTTTTTCGTAAGAAATTAAGTCTATTTCGAAAAATAACTATACGCAGATATTTTCTGCGGATATTTTGTTCAATTAACTAGCTTTTAATTAAATTATGTTCTGAAAGTTAACCACCCTTTGAATTTTTGATAAATACAGTAACTTAAGTTAGGTAGAAATTACTGCGACGTTTTTATTTGCAATCAACAACTTTTGCATTTTTATCAACGAAGCTCTGAGTATAATTTTTTGTTTGATTTATATATATTAGATAAAAATTATGATTTCATTAAAGTTAATATTATTCATAAAATTAATTATTTAGAATAAAAATATACAATAACTTTTGCGTCACTTTATGAATAAATTTTACTTACTCGTAGGATTTAGAAATAACGTAACAGGAAACGTTTTTCTGTAATTACTTTTTCTGACTTATGTGCTTATGAACTTTTTCTCGATTAAATGAAATTTTTAATTTATGATTAGTAATAATGCTGTATAATGTCTAAATTAAACATTTTTCAAAAGTTTAAAAGCAAGATCGATTATTATTCCTCTTAAAAAAGAGAAAAGTAAATATAAGAAATATTATGAGATGTATTATCAAAGCCATCTAGTATGAGTATGCAGACAGTGTTCCACTAAAAGACTCTTTATAAGAAGAAGGCGAAATTTCAAAATAATGAATAGTTGTACATTTTCTAAACTTTTTTAATATAAAAACTGACGTGGGAAAAATAACGATGATTTTTTTTCTTCAAAAATTGAATTTTTTGAAATCTGTCATAAAATATTTTTGAACAATAATATATTTAAAAGCAATATGAAAACGGTCATTTGAAGCATAAAGCTAGAAATATTTTTCTCTTCATTCATAAGTTTTCTAAACTATACATTTAGTTACGGAACAACAAAACTTATCTCTGCCACATTTTTCGCTACCATATATCTTATTAGCAAGCGCCAAGACCCGAGAAGAATATAACACTACATTTCCTATTGAGATAGAGCTTTCCATACTATTTAAGCTTAATTTGAGTTTTTATTTCTCTCTCCAGAAAATATTTTTTATTTACACATTTAGTTCAGTATTCTGTTCGTGTCAACTTATTTTATATATATAATTCTTATTATATTTGTAAATTTTTTCTCCTAAAATTCATATATTGGTTATAACTGATAAACTGCATTTTTAATTTTTGTTTCTTATTTTATTCAATTCAGTATTCTATACGTACTTCATATAACTCTTATATTATCCCTGGATACCTTTTTCTTTTAAAATGTATGTATCGATTTTAAATAAGTTTTATTTTCAATTTTTTTTTCTTATTCTATACAATTAACTTTACAATGGTAAATATGTTTTAAAGGAAGATTTATAGCCACCCTTTGAATTAAAAGTTTATTAGTTTCAGATAGGGGGCGTGTTTTTGGTATTTTTTGGTCATACATTTAAAAATAAGCATATTTTTAATCTCTATACTAAGCCTGTAACGCCTTAGCAGATTTACTTTGATTCATTTCTACAAAAAATTAGGACACCATGACACAAAAAAAAATCTTAATAAGAGCTTTAATGTTCTGTGTCGAACGTATACCTAAGCTTTCATCTTGAGAGAAGTTACAAAGAAGGTATCTGAAGTGAACATAATATGTTAACTGTAAATAAGGGAATTAAGATGCAAGTTGAAAATTCAACTAAATGTAACCTCTAACAAAATCGGATTTATCAACGTCAGTGACTGATAAACAGAATGGCATTATCTTCCATATTCAACCTCAATTAATCTATCCGAAAAGTTTCTCTTTAATTAATTTAAACTGTCACCTTTACTCTTTCTAGTTTGTCGTCTCTCCTTTTGATTGCTTAGCGATTACGCTAACACCAAATACTTAGAGTATGCATTTCTCTTTTACCTATTTCGGCGAATGATCCTGGGCTCCCTGAAAGAAATTGAACTGATTGAACAGATTAATATCATACAAAATGATTTAACAATAATAAAAGTGATTTTCACTTGCTTATTTCTATTCTCTCGATTACATAGCGAATTAGCTTATATCGAAAACTGAGAATGCAGTTCGCTTTTACCCATTTCTCTAAGCTTCGGAGAATGAACGCGAGCTCTCTGGAAGAAATAGAGAATAAATCATACAAAATGATTAAAAACAAACAAACAGGAGTCTAACTAGCTATTTCCAAAATTTAATAGATTTTTCTGATATGAATGGGATTACATTTTCAGAGCTTCATGAAAAATTTAGAAGTATCATAACCTATTTGGACTTTTTCGCCAACCGTCATTAACTGGGCTGTATTTCTTAACATATCATCGTAATCCAACTTTGTGAATTTATCGAGAAAAAAACAAAAAGTTAGTAGTAAATACAAAATCTGGCCACTCAGACTGTTTTGAATAGAGAATGTAACATAGGAGAAAAAGATACCTTCCTTAGATTTCTAAGAAATGGGGATGTGAAAATATACATTTTTAGCTATCCAAAAGTGGTTCATGAGTAAAATAAATAAATGCGTGTTTTAACCTACGATGGCTTTAAAGATTACAGGACATCAATAGCTGGTTATTTTTCAGATCTTTTAAATTCAGATTTTTTTTTGAAAGCGAAGTAGAAACGATGTTTCATTCTTTTTTTTTTTTTTTTTTTTGCTGTTTTAGATATTAGAGTGTTTCTTTTTACATACTTTCTCAGATATTAACAGTCATTATTTCCTTATTTTCTGATACATTGAAGGTCAAAATCTAACAAGTTGTTTGTAAGAAGGGAAAATAAGCTATGTGTGGGACATATTTTAATCAAAGAAGGTAAACATGTTATTCAATCAGTAGATATAAACACATATAAACAACAGATTATTCTGATGATGTATTTTTTAAAGATTTATCATCGTTCTATTTAAATATATTCTGATTAGTAGCCGGAATTATTACTTTTTATGCGTTCTTGATTGAATAAACTCTTAGTTATTGTTTTATAGTAAATTTATTTTTCTACGTATGAAGTGAATACATAATCCTAAAATAAACATAAATTTGATCAATTTTACTCCTGAGAGTGCCTCATTCTTAAGATTTATAGTAATATTTCTCAAACATTTTTCATCAACTGTTATTGAATAAAAAACAAAATACACACACATACATATATATAAGTGTGCAAATAAATTCATAAGAAACAGGTATATAAGCTAATAATAAATTATCTAATTTTAGCATTTTCAAAAAATCAAACATATCATTAAAATTATTAAAAAACTAGCTATTAATAAAAAATAGACTCAGATATTATTATGGACTTAATAAAACATAAACTATTATATATATATATATATATATATATATATATATATATATATATATATATATATATATATATATATATATATGTATATATTAAAGATTTTGTAAAATACCTAATTTTTAATATATGTTACAAGATCCTTAGAATTTGCAAAATAAAATATTCTATTTCTTAATTCCTTTTGTTTATTTTTAATAGGTCAATCACTTTTATTATGTTCTGTTTACTTTTCAGATTTTTTCTTTTAACAGAAGCTGTATTATTTTTTGTGATTTTAATCTTATTTTTTCAATATCCATCGACATCAAACTTATGTTATGAAAAAAAAATAAAGTGTCCTGTATTAGCTTCTACATCTCTACTTAAAAATACTGAGGAATAAGTATTTTGTGTGTTTATTTTTTACATGTTAAACACATTGATGAATTCATACAGTAAATATTTTTTAAAAAATCGTTACAAAGCTGCATATTTTACTCCATGAAAGAACTAAAAATAATTTTGTGCGAAACAGTTTTTGCATATGAATTGTATTCAGAATGAAAAAAAAATCCAATGAATCAAAATATTATTTGAAAAATGTGAAAATGACTTAAAACCATTTTAAGAAAATTAGGAACACACTCTTCCGTTTAGAAGTGATGAATGAAAAATGTCATTTTTTGAGCCTAGCAGTCTTGATTCAAACTTGAAAATAAAAAATAACTAAGATTTTATGTTAAATTGAATGTAAGTAGTTTTGTAACTCATAGACTCCATATATCTAACATTTCACGTTTTCACCTTTCTAACTTATCGAGTCAAAATGACGGTGGATGAAGCCCCAGGTTGCCACAAAAGTCTTCTGTTATCTGCCGGTAGAAAATTATTCCCCCATCCACCCATTCAGTTAAGTTAAAAAAAAGATAGTAACATCTTGACATGAACGCTACGATTGTGAAAATAGACATCTTTTTATTGTTAGCAAGACTTTTTAAATAGTACTAGAAGTTGCTGAGTTGTTTCTATTGTTAACATTTTATAATTACAACACGTGTTGAAAATATCGTTTACTAAAATGTTATAATTTGTACAGAGCATTAGATATGCATTTGTAAAGAGAAAACGACTCTTGTACAGCTTGATATAAAAGCATAATGAGTGAGGAACTAGTTCTGGCGACGTTTTTGGCATCTGATTAAGGTTCGAAATAACAAGATCTGTAAACTGTTCTGTTACAGTACTAGAATATTAATATAAAACAATACAATGTGCTTCCTATATGAGCAATCCATTATATTTAAGACTCATTGTGATGCGGTAATAATATTTCAGCCATTTATTCTGTTAACGCAATACGCGTATCGCTTACGTATTTTAATAATAATACATAGAAAAAAAGAGAACCGGAAGTGATTTTGATCTCGTGTTAATGACTGTTCGAATCAGAAAGTATTTGAGATTGTATTTTTTATGTTAATGATTTTCACTATCATTTTAAATGATTAAAAGTGATTAATTGAAATGATAATTATAATTAAAATAACAGTATTCACACATGACATAAAAATGATCCGAACTGCTAAGAAAATTATTATTATGTTTCAATTCGTAAAGCATTAAAATCAAAATTATTTTAATATAGCATATGTGAGCAATTAAAGAGACAAAAAGTAACAACATTTTTTGACCCGATTTTGGTATATATAAAAAAAACACCTTTAGATGATCTACCCTGATTAGAAACTGACAGCAACTAAATTGGAGAAATCACTTTGATTTGATCACTTTCACTGTTTCCATTCCAATATCTTATATTAATCAGCTTGTGATCTCTTATCCACATAAAATAATAAGTCACAATTATAAACGAAGTGCTTTTCAACTGAACTCAATATATCTGCTTTTCGTGCATGACAAATATCAAGTTTTGAAAATTATGAGTTTCAGCTGATGGAATTGTTGATGCAAATTGACATATAATAACAAAAATAGGTCATTGTAAATTGTGTAAGGAATAATATTACATTCCATTTGTTATATTTTTAAATGCAGTTGATTAATTTTCGAAATATTTCTTAGAGATTATTCATATGTTATAAAAGTACGAATACTAATGGAAATCGTTATGAAAATTCTAAGAAATAATCTTTTAAAGTAGAAATACTTATTTAACTGTGAATTATATTTAATAAAAAAACTTTATTATCAAAAAAATAATGTCATGAATATGAGATAATCAGACTAGCATCCTAGACCATGAAGTGTAGGGACTTAATTTAATGCAACTTTCTCTTGCTCAATAAATTTTCATTATTGTATTTTTGTCCATTTTAAAATAATAGCACTTGAATATCAATAACTATTTCTATTTTGGTCAGTCTAAAATATTTCTTTTCATTCTGATTACATTACGATATTCTCATGTTGTCACTTGTATGCAATTCTAAAGTAAATTAGCAATCCTATTTGAATGGTATTCCTTCCATTTAAATATGATAAAAATTAAATAATTTTTTTACGAAGATTTAATATCGCCTACAGACTCATGTGCATCTCATAAGGCTATTTTTACTTATAAGTAACTTAGTAGTTTTATTTTTTTGAAAGCATTACATTGAGTTTTTAAAGATAATCTGCATAATATAGTCACAAAGTTAGGAATTTCCTGCATATGGTACCAGGATATGTATCCATCTTCTAGTAAAGGAAAAGAAGTTTCACTACTGCTTCAGACTCACAATCGCTCTCTTCAAGCAAATTTTTTTCTTTATTTTAATTTTTCTAATTTTATTTCTTAACTTTCAGATACTACTTTAAAATTTTTTAGAAACTGTAATCAAAAATCTCCTCCAATGGGACAGAACCTTCAACTTTCCCCTTATCACCCCATAATCCACCAATAGCGAGTTGAATGCTTAATTTTTTTTTTGCAGTTCAATTTCTCTTCGCATTGAAATTTTCTCATAATATTTTTTTAAAAAAAATTCCAGTAAGTTTAAATTCTTTCTCAAGCGTAAAGCAATTATTGGTTAAAATTTCAATTATTTAATTTAGATCTGGGCAAGGTATAGGCTGAAGCAATGCTTCACAGCCACATGAAATACGAAGATTTAATATTGCCTACAGGCTTATGTGCTCTTGTTCATCTCTATAAGGCTATTTTTACTTATATGTAACATATTTCTTACATAAATGTACCTTTCTTTTATAATTATTCATATATTTCTTACATATATGTAATCTTATTACATTTTAGCTAAATTAGAGCTGTCTTATTATATTATAACTAATTTAAACGCTGATTTCCAATTTAAAAATGTTCCTTACTTTTATTTTATGGAAATTGTGGTGTTTCTAAAAACACTGCTTAATGTCATATGAAAAATTCTATTAAAATTATAGGAGCGTTTAAGTTGAATATCATACTTAATTAAATTTGAAATAAGCAAATGTTTTCTTTATACATTGCTTAATTGTAATAGCTTTTAAGTTAAAATTATTCAATTTATTCTATTATTAAATATATTTGGAGAACGAGAGAGAGAGAGAGAGAGTTCCTTTGTAGTCATTGTGTGATAGATAACCACTTATCATAAATTGAACAAGGTCATGCTATATGGATAAATAAGGATGCTTCGAGTAAAGCGAAGAAATATTCGCATTTAGTATGTACCTGGTTAAATAAAAAAAAAGAAAAGCGAATCAGTTTGAAATACAAAATCAGTTTTTCGAATTTAATCTTATGTTTGGTATGTCCTACGGCATTTCTCGTTAAACGTCACTTCAAATAAATGTCCCAACATTTTTTTCCAATCATTAAATGGAAGTAATAAGGAAATAGTAGAAAGAGATCAGATTTGTTTAATTTTATGAAACGAGTAATTAAAGCTAATTGTTTGCAGTGGGTTATTGTTATTAAATATTTTTAAGAAAACTGACATGTTTGGAGGTTCTTAAAAATAAGTTTTGAAGAAAATGAATAAACTTCTCCTTCAATGCTAATTAAAATCCGCTGTTTACTATTTTTCAGTAAATAAATATCTTTCGCTGGTTATATACACTTAGAAAATTGGCTGGAATGAACAATGGAGAAAGGTAAGTGCTTAGGTATATCTCGAATTGATCTTGTTGAAATATTTTCTTCCATTATAAAGGGTTTCCCAAGTATGAGCTAAATATTATCTTTTCAATCATTATTTGTGAATTCCGTAAGCAACCACAGATGCTTCGCTCAATTTCTGAGAAATATTTCTTTCTTTCAGAACCACTGAAACTAATTTTAAACGTCGCTTGTTTAGCTATGTTATGAAAAAAATATCTGAGTAATTACGGGATAGAAAAATGTTTATTGAAGTTAGTGAACTTAAGCTCTTACAATATATTGTACCAAGAAAAAAAAAACTTGTTAGTAAATATTTATTAAGTGCATCTTTGATAAGAAAAGTGAACACTAATATTTACCCTTCTCTTTCCCGAAAACTAAATTTAAATTAAAGTTTTCATTATTTTTTTTTCTAGATACAAAGGAAACTAAAACATTCTCAAAATGTCGAACTTCTTGAAAAAATATTTTAATTTCATTGTTCGTGTTCGATTTATGATTCCAAACAATTTGCTAATGTTCAAAAATTGTGAAATACTTGAGAATAACTTAATATTTTTTTTGCCGCTTTTCAACTTAAGAAGTTTTTGATGTTTTTAGATTTTAATCCTCTAAATTGTATAAAACGAAACATAATGAAATACGCTTCGTTTTAACGTTTACAACTTCTGTTAATCAATAACTGTACTATCTCTTTTATTGATTAATTAGAACTAAAATATTAGCAAGCTACGTTTATAGTGATATGAATAAAAATTCGCTAACATAAAACTCTTAATTCGAGAGTACTTGATCAATCAAAATACGCAAGGCTACGTATATTCAAGTTCGACCGCACGATTGCATTATACGATATTTTGAATGATTGTACTTAATTCCAACAGAATAGAACATCTCATGATAATTTATTTTATATCCATTATCAACACTTATTTTATGTGTTTAAATAAATGGCATATTTACTTGATTTCAGTTTCAGAATTTATTTTACTTACTTTTTCTTTCGAAGAAAATACGCACGCACGTGCGTTCACATAGAAAAAATTACTTCTATCCCACAAGAATTTTCTACTTAAAATAAATTGAACAAATTTGTATTCATTCAAAAAATTAAAATCCCCTCCCCCCCAAGTTAAGAGATAAACAGTATATAATTTTAAAGAAAATAGTTTGGATAAATTTTTTTCTCTCTATTTAAGTTAAATGCTGTTTCTAAAGCTATCTAATAAAGCATCATCACTTTTTACGGATCATATCTATGTATTCCTGTGGCAAATAAGAATTTAATTAAAGTTTCATTTAGAAAACATGTATTACACATAAAATAATTGTAATCTTGGGGGTAGTAACATTGAAAATGAATGATTAGTGCTCTATTTCACTTCCTGAAAAGTCTCCATAAGGGAAAAGAAATTAAATTTTAAAATAGTTTTCTGCTTGTCGTATTAAGTACTATTTTATCTTATGTATTAAAAATTCTTCCCATTTAATAAACTAAACATTTTAATTTATGACATATATTTAAAGATTATCAAAAGATTATGTAAGATACTCAAAAATAACAAAACTTGGTAATGTAATGTAATGTAACATTTTAACTTATTTTAAAACCTATCTATACAACGAAATATGAAAAACTGTTATTATTAATATTTTAAATGTGTATATACTGCGAGAAAAAATAGCATATTCCTAGTATATGTCTTCCACCTTTTTTTTTCTAAAAAGATTTATGTACAACGAATTATGCACTTAAATGGGTTATCTTTAATAAAGCTCAGAGTAATATTCCTGTATAAAAAACGGAAAAAAGGAATCGAGTTTGTGTCATTTAATATGATCACTACGCAGATATTAAAATTTGTCCTGGGAAAACATGAATTTTGAAGCGATAATATAAATATTTTAAAGAAAAAGTTAAAATTTCAAATCAATCTTCCAGTACTTTCAATTTTATTGTTTTTAAATGCTCAACTAAGAATTTAATATTTAAGCCGCTTCCTTTAAAATGTGTATTTGAAAATATATCGGAGTGTCTAGACATTTTTACTACATGTATAGCCTAGAGATACCTCAACTGCCGCCGAATTTCAGTATTATTAATAATAAATTATTATTCTGGGGCTAGAAAACCTATTTCCTTAATATAACAATGTATCCATCTTAGTTTCTTTTCATCTTTTAAAATATCCTCAGAATATTGTATAAATATTGCAAGCGGAGTGCTTAAAGCTAATAATGATTCCAGAAAGAAATATTTCATTTAAATATATGTGAATCGAGACTGCTTAGAACGTATTAATATTTAATTTTATATAGCATAGTTTCAAATAAAATCAGTCTACAAAACAAAAAATATTTACAGATTCTGATATTCATAAAATACGTTATATATATATATATATATATATGTATGTATAACTAGACACAAATAGTACATTTCACAAATATAAGACACTCCAAGAGTGACCAAAATAAAATCAAAAGAAATAAGAGAAAAAAAACCCTAAATAGTTTTAAAGAAATAATCAAAAATAAAATAAAATTCACTTAAAAAATCAAGCAATGTAAGATTTAAGACGCTGAAAACCAAAAATTCAAAACAAAATATTCAAGAACCAAGCAATTTAAAACAAAGCACAGCAATAGAAAAGCCAAAATGTAGATAAAGGAAAATAATGTAATTAATACTCTTCTATGGTTTGGAATGGAATAATTTGTGTTCACACCGGTAATTACAGACTAACCATCACACTTCAGCGAATTACATTATAAAAATATGGTAACAAACCAAATATTAGAAATTCAAAAATTGATCCCCAAAAAAATAATGTAAACGAAAGATACATATTCATTTACACAACAAAATACCAAATTATACTTAAATAATCATCTAAGATATTGTAACACTAGTTAAAAACCATAACTGAAAAGAATAATATTAATCGCAAAGGCAGGCATGCTAAAACATATTGAAATATAAATTACTGACGACATACGTCATCTTAAATGTGAAAGGTTGAATCTTTTAAAATAAGACAAAACCGTTCATAAAAAAAATTAATTTCCTAATCTAAAAAAGTTGAAAAAATTACATTAAAAATAAAGTATTACAAAAATAATGAAAAAAAATTATTAATATAGTAAACTCTACACAATTACACTAATACGCGCGCGTATCATGAATGAATCAATCACCAAAGTAATTGTGATTGATTGATTAAAAGGAAACCTGAAAAATTATTTACTTAAAATTACTAATAAAAATTATAGAAAAACTATTGAAAAAATATATATCCAATATTAAGCGTATTCAAAGAATCAAAAAATAAACTTATTAAAAAAACTTCTTTAAAATTAAAGGGGAAAAATGAAAAATAGATCGCAAACAAACATTAAAAATGTGTTGACATCTAGAGGAAAAAAACCCATTTATTCAAAAAACATTTAATAATAATAATAAATTTAAAAACTAAGAAAGAAACAAAGATAGAAGGAGGCTGGGTGGAATATAGTCAAGAATAAAAGAAAATTAAATAAGTAAAAATAATCATAATAATAATAAAGAGAAGAGGAAGAACAAAAATAAATAAAAGCAAAACAAGTAAATAAAGAAATATTTTTAGTCACATTTATAATTCTTATGTTTTAAATTTCTTCTTAAGAATTATAGGATAATCAGCCTTTGTGTAGGTAATATAGAAATTATTTAAGTTATTCTGAAAACTGATAGAGAAATTAACTAATTTTATATATCTTAGTTAAATAACTATTAAAACGCACTTTATTAATATGAAAACAATAATTACTTCTCTTGTCATAAATATTAATAATAATCCCATTATTAATTATTTTAAAATTAATATCTAAGAAATCTGTTTCATTAGATTTTGTATTAATTTTAATCAGATTTAAATATGATAGGTAAAACGATATATAAGGAGTGAAGAAGAGAGAGAGAGAGAGAAAAAGAAAAAGTATGTAGCATTTAAAAAGTGAAACGTACTCTTATATATTTTTGAAGCCAATCTCGAACTATTTAATGCTTGTTGTTGGGTGAGATTGCCGTTGGTTTGTTCAAACATTTCTATTTCTTGTTACCTAAAATTATATAATAAATATGCCCACCATAAATTATACTATTTTGTGTGGAAATTTCCCTAGTTTCCCCTTCTTGTCACGTAAATGTGGGTCAGTGTTTATACAATAAAATATTCAGAAAGACGAATGTTTCTTTTATTGAATATCTACGCATTGTTGCTTTCGTAGATTGATCCAAGAGCACCATTCATAATTTACAACATCTGATAAAATAAGTTTAAAACAATTTGGAACATTCATTTATTTTCTTTTGGGTCTTGAAATTTTATTTCTATGGAAACGAATCCAAATCAACAAAATTTAGTACAATTACTATATGTACTGTATCTGTAAATGCAGTTGATATGTCTCTCATGGTTAAATTTATTATTTATTCATACATTTGTTAAAGTAATGTTATTAAAATAATACTGTACATCACTAACCTTGTATCTTGTCTCTGAAAAAAAAATTGTTACAACTTTTGTTTCTAACCTATCCTATAATCTACTAGATCACGTGAAGAGCTAAATTAATCGAGTTCATTAAATTAAGTAGAGCGAAGCGTACACTTATAGAATCCGAACAATTGCACTCGAAACTGCTGATAAAGTCGATCAATTCAATATTTAATATTTCTCATTTATTTTTGTAACAACAGTTTTTATCAAACCTTTAGTGTTTGAAGTACAAACTAAATCAACTGTACATGTATTGTTTTTCTTTCTCAAATCCCTTGTTTTTGAGAAGGGGAAAAAATTCATTTTCAAGCATCGGGATTTACCATCCTTTTCAGATTAATCCCGTTTCGAGTGACCCAACTTTCAACAGAGTAGAGCCTAGATCTCCGATCGAATTCACGATCGATATCTAACTCTTTTTAGCCAGAAAAATTTCCACACACTCGTTAAAACAGACGTTTTTCGTTGTCTTTTTTACAGTTGTTCCTTGTTCTTGCTTTTCATTTTTCCTTTATCAGTACTTCAATTTTCACGGTTAATGTAGCATTGAAAACAAGCTGAAGGAGATTCAGCAATGATTCGGCCAAAAGGGATTTAAGAGGTATAACTGAGAAAATGGAAGAATTAAATACTTTGTGTCGTCAGTTGCATTTATTTATTCATTTGTTATGCTTATACGCTTTCATTACGATGACTTATGATGTTTGTTTTAACATTTTCTTTTTTGCAAGGCTGATGGAAGGCAATTTCTATTGTTTTCTTCATTCAGAGTAATTTCTTCAGTATTAAATTTGTAAGGAAGTCTTAATTTCTTAAAAATAAATCAGTGACAGCTTTCTTTTTCTTCATTTATCTTCAATTCGATTTGATTCTTGTAGACTTTTTTATGGTTGTTTTTAGTTTTTATAGTCGTTCTCCTCAAACTGAAGAATACTGATTTGTCGTTAGTTAGTTTTATTAGATTTTTAAATCAAAGCGTTAATGTAACGAGAAATAAGTTTAAATCTTATTTTTTAAACTTATATTTTGTTTTCTGTTTATGTTAAAACAATTTCGAACTATAAATGTAAAGAAGCATTTTCAAAGCTTAATGAGATGTTTCTATATAATGATTTTTTATCTAAATAAATTTTCTTTTGTATGATTTGTTGCTTTCTTTTGCTGATTTTTACAAGCAAAAATATTTCGTTTTGCCATTTTTATGCAGAGTTTTTTAATAAATATATCTAGATCACTATACAAGTTATTTATTATGTTATTTCTCTTAAAGTAATCAAGATTTTTCTTAGCGTCTGTTTCTCATATAAAATGTTTCAGTTTTTTTTGTAAAACTTAGTTCTTAGAGTTGATTGCATAATTTCATAAAAAAAATTATATGATTTTTTTTCCTGAATCAAATAATAACATAAATTTATGTTAGAAATTTAATTCTGAAGGCTATTATTTTCAGAATACATAAAGCATGCATGATGTTTACGTTCAAATATGTTGCATTAAGTTTTATTGTGACTATTTATAGACTTATTTATACACGCAATTATTCGATTTATATACCATCTATGATTTTAAAAATTTAAAAAAATAGATAAGTAAAGTAGATAAAACAAATTCTTTTATGTAAGCTTTAATAATAAGTTCACAGTAAAGAGGTTTAAATAACGTTATGCATAGATGTATAGATTTTCCATTACATTTTCATTCAGTATTAGAAATAATTATAACTTCAAAATATATAATAAAATCTTTTAGTGCTTAAAGACATTTATG
Source organism: Nephila pilipes (assembly GCA_019974015.1). Classification (NCBI taxonomy): domain Eukaryota; kingdom Metazoa; phylum Arthropoda; class Arachnida; order Araneae; family Nephilidae; genus Nephila; species Nephila pilipes. The sequence goes on from BMAW01028089.1 coordinate 995,003, forward strand.
GTTTTATATATTGATAGCCAATAACTCCTATCCGACATAAGAAGTCTAGCTACATTCCAGCTCGCCCATGCAGCCTCATCTTTCTCTAGGTATACAATTTTTAATAGGTACCTCGTAATTTTAGCCGTTACCGTTACCGTTACGTTTTCTCTTTCCATCAAGATCCAGGTCTATGCAATATTAAGGATACTGTTCCTGTTTATTCTTAAAATATGTCTCGAAAGGCTTAAATTTGATTTCATTTCTTATTTCATTACATTATACTTTATTTAATCATTCTTCAGTCCAGTGTTTGATCGTCATCGACGTATTTTTTTTTAATTCATCAGTTTTAAACCTATCTGACTTGGTGGAGGGAAACCTCCATGATAACTTATTTGTTTTTATAAAACGAATTGGCCTTTTACCCTAAATTTAAAATTTTAACTTTTGACCTTTTTGTTACCTTGTGTTTGTTCTGTGTTTATAAAATCATTTTATTTTAAATAGTTTTAACAAATATTTGGTGCAGCATAGCCTACTTTGGCTCTTGCGTCATAAGACCCTACAGTCATTCACTCACTCATTTAATCATTCTTCATTTGAAATTTAGTACGACCAAAAAATCTTTAAATTAGCTTTTAAAGTGCTAGAATAAATTGCTGCATAATAACAATTAATCCAACTATTCTCTCAATTATTCAGAATAAATAAACTATCCTACCAAATTTTATCCTTCTTGATTGTTCATAGTTTGATCAACCGTCCCGACCAAGGTGTAACCAATCTTTTATTTTTCTTTTCTTGTTTTCAAAAGTTCATTCATGAAAGCTAACTGAAAGAAATTTAATTATTTGTGTTTTGTTCTCAATTTCATTGGTTGAAATACGAGTAAAGAAGTGGTGTCAAGTTTTTGCCTGGATAGAGTTTGACCGATCATTTGAGGACAAATTTTATTGCGCTCGATATATCAATTCAAAATGAATCATAAACGGCAAAATAATAATTTCTCATATTAAGAGAGAGTATAAAAATGATTGTTTTTCATTATATGGTAGATTAGAAAGTACAACAAAAAAGGGGTGTGTACTATAAAGAAGCATTTGAAAAAAGAATATTGATCACTTGAGCTGAGACTTCAGTTCATGACTATTAGCAAGATTTAAATTTTTAAAAAGGATAAAGGATAGTAACCCAGAAATTCATAGTTAGAAATTTAAATCAAAGCTAGAATGTTAGAGGATTTAATAACCTGAAATATGAACAAAAGCGTGCTAGTTCATTAGATTTTGAGTAAATGCAAAATAAGTAATTCTCTCTTTTATAAAGACTGGAGTGTTGATCTCTGGGATGTTATCTATTTTTAACAACCAGCTTGATTGTACTCACACAAATATTTTAAGGTACATATCCGCAAACTCTTACCAATCTTTATTCTAAATTTTGTAGCTCTATCTTGGTAATTTGGAGGATGATAACCAGAAAAACAATTTTTAATTAATTGTAACTATTTTAGTACTTTAACTGTGAACTCCATAAGTGAATGTCATATGTTTATTTACATTTTTGCGTTTTCGATGTAGATACTATCTTGAATCTTATAAAATACACTTTTATCTAGAAGCATTTCAATAAAGAAGGATATGTTTGCCACCAATGTAGTCATAATTTCAATAAAATAAAAAAAAATATTTGTTTTTCTTCAGATTCATCGCCTCGAGAAATGCTGTTATTAAAAATATATAGTTAAGAATATACGCTACAGGAGCTCTTTCATTAAACAAGTTCTTCCTGTAATATTATAAATATATATTGAATGTTGAGGTAAATCTTCAAAATAGCAAATATACCATTGCAAAAAATTAAACTTTTGAATCTAAGAATTCTACTTTTTGGTACTTAAAGCACAGTTATTTTGTATGTGTGTGTGAGTGTGTTATAGATGCATATACGTAGATTATGAATTTTTTTTTTATTATTTTATCAACTTTCCATATTAAGTTAAAAGGAAGTAAAAGTTTTAGCAAAAAAAAAAAAACCAGCTCTTGTTGAAAGAAAACATAAGACATTTTATATTTTTCTTTGTCTGTATACAGGATTTTACATTTTTCGTCTAAAAAATTGAGTAACTGAAAGTGGCAATGTGCCAGTGCTGAATTCAGTGTTTTCTTATTGAGTTAAGAATTTTTTGTTAGTTGATTATTCACATATATTTACATTTTAAGCGATTATTTTAATAATCAACTAATTTTTTTTTTTGGGGGGGAGGGTCTTGATCCCACTGATCTCCCACCCCTTTGTACGTCCCATAAGAATTAAATACCCATTGTCTAAAGTAGATTAAATGAAAAGTAAAATATTTATGCATACTAAGATTAAAATAATTCGCATTCATTATGTACTTTTTATATTACAAAAATACTTGGAAAATATTTTCGTAAATTTTTTGGCTACATGGTCATTATTGGTTTTTAAGAACCATTTTGTTCAATAATTCAATATTTAGTTGTTGAAAAGTATTTCATAAGTCTTATATGAAATTTATAAATTCAGAACATTTTTGTTTAATGAATAAAATATAATTCTACAAAATTAATATTATAGTCACTTTAAAGTAATTATTTTTGAAGTTGCTTAAATAACCTAAAATATGTGTACATGAACGATTTGATATTAATTATTATGTTTTTACTTTACTTTATTTACATGTTTTTCTATCTAAAGCTTCTCTTGCTATTTTAAACCAAATAATTGAGCTAAAGATATAGAACTCCATTAAGGTAAAATACCAGTACTAGTTGCTTTTTTTCAGTACTTCTTTTGGGTGTCTGTTTCATTTCTATCACCTCACATTCTGCTAAAAGTATTACGGACCAGAGATAAAGGGTGCAATTAAGATAAAATACAGCTGAATATAAATGAGATTACTCTTTCCCGGTTGTTCTTTTTCTTAGGATATTTCTTTTAGAATCTAATTCGTTGGGTTAGGATCAGTCTATGTTGGGGCAATTACTTTGGATGTCTGCTTTAGGTTTTCGTGTCTAGTTTCTATTTGGAAATTTGTCATAACGAAACACTTCAAAAAGCTATATTAGTCCATTTAAACTATTAATTCTAATGTAATTATTTGAAATTAATACCTTAGAATTTCTAATTTAACCATATTTATTTAATCGAGTTGAATTATTAATTTCGAAATGAAAGCAAAAAAGTTTCAGTTATTTGAGAAAAGTTCTATCTAAAACTGGCACAAAATGAAAGAAAAACACGTATGTGTTATATTCGTGATGGCTTATTTAATTTCATATTTTTCAATACGTAATGATAAAAAAATATTTCCTTTTCGTTGAAACTTTTATTTGCTGTGTGCCAAAAGAAAAAAAAATTCACGTTGACAGATAATAATAATCATTCTTCCGTAAGTCCTCATTGATAAATTAATTCACTCTTAGCAACATTGAAAAATTTATACTCCTTTATTGAAAAGTAAACATCTTCAGTGCCTTAGAGCTAATTTTCCCCCTATATATTAAATGCTTTAGTTTTAAGACCATAGAAATAGACAATAAAATATTTGGATATTTTAAATTTATCATGTATATTAATATTGTATCAGAAACAATGTTCGTAATTGCTTTTACAAGGTCCCTTCAACTTACGAATGAGTTTCGTTCATCGAATTGGTCATTTATCGGACCAGTCATTAGTAGGATTGGGGATCAAAAGAAATACCTGCTATATGGAACTAGTTCATCTAAAAGAACGTGCGCGCAAAAGTCAGTTTTCTTCCAGAAACCTGTTCATTGCAATTCCGAATTACTCAGAGTAGTTATCGGTATTCCATCGTCGTTATTCCATAGCACTGTATTTCCCCCATAAAGTAATTAAGCGTGAATGAGCCTCCAATCCTAGAATATATCTTTATAGACCCAACCTAAAAATGAAACTTATTCTGTAAGTGAGAAGCATGAACAGAAGTGTTCAACCCTTTTGCTTCCATGGGACACACTGGAAGCAGACGAGTTGTTTGAGGCAACATAAAATAAATCTAACTTAAGACACTAACAATAATGAAAATAAAAACCATAAAATATGTAGTTAACATATTTAAATAATTTAAACTTTACAAATTATAACTTTATATTACAAAAGCTACAGCGTGGAATTAGATTGACATCATTTTATACATCTTATATGACAATGCATGTATGACATTTTGTTACAAATTTTATACGAAAATGGATAGAAATCATAAAATCAATGTGACATTTGGCAGCAGTATCTGGTTCAATTGAACTAATTGTAATTCTTAGGGAGTTCTCAAGGTATTCATCCGTTATTCTGGTTTTTATTGTACTCTTATATTGCTTCTTTTTTGAAAATAGTTGCTCACAAATGTATGCGTTTCCGAACAATAATAGATAGAATAACGAAAGATTGTGCAGCCTGGGACGTTTTTCTTCGGGAAGAGGTAATTTATAAAAATCCATTAACAAGACTGTATGAAATTTCTATTTTCTTAAAGTTGGATGCCAGATTGTAGCTCTATACATTCCATTTGAACATTTGTATGCACTATATCTATATCGATTGTAAAGGAGGTCTCAAAAAATAAATAAAAAATAAAATATTTGTTTATTCTTTCAAAAATCTAAAAATTTATTTTCAAATTCCTGTGTCAAGGAGTTGAAATTGACTCAACAAGGGCGTTTCAGGCAAAATAGCATTTGAACTAATTTTATGGAGTTATATTTTCTTGCTGTGAGTATTGATATTTCTATTGTTCCGCATTCCCATCTAGGGAAACATGCGGCCCACGAGATGGACACCACTGATTTAATGCAAAAACTAATATATGGTGCAGGGAGAAGAGTAGGAAAGCCATTGGAAAGAGAAAGGCGTACAGTGCCGACCTTGAAAAACGAACACTGGTGAAAAAAAATTATCGGAAAATTGCTCAACAAATTGGTTTGGACTATGAGTAAGGCTCCAGGTGCAAGGTAGGCTGGAACCAAAAGAATGATAGAGGGAAAAAAACTATTCGAAGGAACTAGATTTTACCGCAATAGTTCTTCCCAACAGACACTTCCGAACTAGGCGAGGTAGGTTCCAATGAAAAGAACATTGAGGGGAAACAGACCAAGCTCTTTCAGCTGGCCGAATTTCAAAGTAGCTCCCAATCAAGCAGGTCTTTGAAATAGGTCCGCATTGCTAAAGGAATGGTAAGTGATTTCGAATTGGAAAAGGTTGTTTAAAAGGCAGATATTTGGTTCTGTAGTCCGTTTCGTAAACGATTTCTATATTCAAACATAATTAAAACTAAAAAAAATTTCTTATTTAATTATATTTTTTTATTTTAAATTTAATTTATATTGTTATTTTTAAATTTATGAATCAATTCTAAAGTTATCGCATTTTTATTTGGTTTCAATTAGAAAGAGAAATGAGTATTTATATGATGAGCATAATAATACATAAAAATTTGGCTTATACATTTAGAATATATTTAAACCCATAGAATATTTTTGATTGTCAACATGTATTACTGGCTAATTTCTCTAATATGTTTTGTTACAGCAGGTTTATATAAATTGATGTAATTAATATTTAACGTTGCTATCAATTTGAATTTGATCAAATTTAAGAAAGATTCATAATGATTTTTGTATGAAAATTTTCTCTTTATTTTTTATTCTTGTTATTGTATATTAGGAAAGCGAATAAGAGAAGAATATAAAGTTTAATGTTTAATATTTTACATATTTACCTTTATTAATTTGTTCCTTTTTATTAAGTACATCAAAAATAATTAGGCAAGTTTGTATATTATTTTGTATATCTAGAGTATATTTGATGCATATCATACTGAAGAATTAGAAGCAGACTTTTGACAATGATTTATTTTTCTATGAAAAGATTAAACACTTTTGCCTAAAATTTACAATACCACTTTATAATATAAAAACGATTTCGAATTCTTTTTGCCAGAATTTGCTCGAATTTATTAATTTTGAATATATATATATATATGTACTCGAACTCAGAAATTACCAAAGATACTTTATTTTCATTATCACCCGATAAAACTAGAAAATGGTACATTGTTTCAAAGTAATTTATTTACAAATTGATTCCCATAAGAATTTAGCTGTTTCAATTTTCCCTCAAATGTGTTGGTGCAATGTACTAAAGAACAAGTGCACCAAAGAAAAGGTCAAAGAGCATTTCTTCAAAATTGAACAAGTAAGAACAATTCATCCAAAAGAACAGAAATTCCCATTCCTAGTCGTAAGTAGAAAGTATATGTTTCGACATCATTTTCATTCAAGCGCATTATAAAATTTATACATACAATATAAAATTTAAATTTATGAACGTATAATTTTTGTACGTAATGTGAAAGACACTTTATATATAGTTTCTCTTATAGACACACACATCGTCAAAAAAAACTGCACCCTTAAATGTTAACCACTTCGGCAGTAATGTTGTAAGTAAACGTATGATTTCTTGCGCCACTAAAGACCTTTCAAACAGTTCTCTCAAAGAGTGTGATTTTAATTCTAACAAGTGTGTTTAGGTTTAATTTAACATTTTAAAATTTACAATGCCTTTGAGAAGAAAAAGACGACCATTTGAAAAGTTGGACGTCTGTTAGAAGGGTAATATCATAAGAATGAAATGAAGATTGACGATCATTCCGTCGAATTGCGCGTCACACCGGTTGCTTAGATGTTACAGTTTCAAGCTGCTGGCGGAATTATGTATAGGGAAATTATCACTCACGAAATATAGGCCCAGGGAAGCTATAAGTAGGGAAGGTATCGAAGAATTGTCCGGCATGCGTGAAGCTCAAAAATGGCCATAATTCTAGACATTATGCGAACAGTGATGCCTTCTTTGCATCAATCTCTAAGAGTCAGTACCATTAGCAGATGGCTGCATGCTTCTGAATTGCTTACATATAAATGACTACAGAGATTTCACCTGACATCAAAGTAATATCGCCAGAGACTGCAATGATGCCACGAAAGAGCAACGGGGAGCCATGAGTAATGGCAACGGGTCATCTTTAGTGATGAGTTTTGCTATTGTCTATTGTCTTGGAGAGGATGATAAACAAACCCGTATGTGGAGGCAACGTGGTCAGAGCTATGACGGACGATTTATTGACACTTGCCACACATCCAGACAGCAGGTTGTAATGGAATGGTGTGCGATTTTGTACGATGCCCGATCATCATTTATCCTCATCAGAGACACTTTGATGATCCAAAGGTGCGTGAATGAGGTCCTTCGACCGATTGCCATTCCTTTTGTGAAAGCCTATTCTAGTCTTCTTTGTCAACAAGACAACACTAGTGTTCATATCGCAACCATCTCAAGAGCTTGTCTTGCAACCAAAGACACTATGCCGTTGCTAGCAGCATCGCCAGACCTGTTGCCCATAGAAAACTTATGGAATGCTATAGGCTTTTTCTGTTAAGGCAATCTATATACAATATATATATATTCTATGTACAATAAACAAACAAAAATACAGCCTGAAATCACGCAATGTAAAAATATTAAGTAGTAAATAAAATTTCTCCTGTATAATAATACGTAAAAGAAGTGTTTTTGTGAAAAAAGTGTAATTTAAAATTTTAAAAAAATTTCATAGTACCTTACGTTCTTGGGTTGATGTACATGGGACTTTCGGGAACATCAGTTCTGGAACTTTTTGACCATACCAATGTAGTTTTCATTCTTTATTTAGTATTTTTATTAATTTAATCTATTTGTAAGTCACATAGGTTGTAAGTTGAGAATAAAATGTATTCATATTTTTGACGAATTTTTTGAAGGTGAATATATATATCTTACAGGAAAATTAGACCTAGCATTAATTTACAGGATATTTGTTTTATAAGCTCTACCTTAAAAGTAAGGCTTAGTTAAAAACATTAATCTGATAGGCGCATTTAGTTCTTATATTAGTTGTTTTAAAATTATAAAATATTGATATTAATATGTAATTAAATGTAAACACAAATAATTTAATCAGTATAAGCAGTTAAAGTAAGTGATTGTAGTAATTAAATATTTTTGAATGAATAAGAAGTTAGACTTCAGAAAATATATTATATTGTCTGTTTTGGAATAAAAATTAATTGACTCGATCTCATTTTGGAGGAAAAACCGGTTTTACTTTTAAAGATAAGTAAAGAGGCAGTCTCATGCTATATTAAATGCAAAACTCTATTTGTAACATAAAAATATTTACTTTCCATGTTCACTAAATATTAAATTCAAAATTGTCTTTGGATTTGCTGTAGATATGAGTATATCTGAATGAAATTTATTTGAACTCTTACTTTACTGAAGACTTGTTTGGAGGGATAATGGAGGTTGCTGCACATAAAATGAATAGGGCTTCAAAGATTCCATTTGACGGGGTGTGAAAGTTAGGATAGCGAGGTATAATCTCAAATACTATTCTCGCCATTTTAGTCAGGTTACAAATTCTGACGTTCATCGCCAGAAGCTCTACTGTAACTTTAGAGTAATATCATTGAGAAACATATTAAATCAAATAATAAAATTTAGGTTTTTTTTATCATATAAGACATAAATTTTATTTTATTGCTAAGATTATTTATTTCTTTGTTAATGGGGGATTCCTAATTATCCATCCTAAGTTACGATAACCATCGCGTCATTTATAACATTTTTTCATCTATTTTCAAAACAATAAAAAGTGAAATGTAAGGAAGCATATTTAGAGATTTCCTGCATGACGCTAACGTTTTTCTCGTTTTAAAATTTCTAAATTTTGTATGAAATGTTTTTCCCATATGAAATGTGCGTATGAATTCTTATTGGAGTTTGTATTAAAATATGCTTGTAATTGCCCCATAAATTTTTTCAAACAGAAATAAAAACTAAACAGGTTATTAAGTTGTTAAATGTTTATCGTAATATAATCGTAATAGCAGTAAATTGATTTTATTTCCAAATAAATCTAATAAAAGTTTATTTTTTATTTTTAATTTTTTTATTTCTACTATTAATTTTCTAATCTTAATTAATTAATTAGTTTATTGCATGAGCGTAAGCAATAGAAAGAAACATATCTACATTAAAAAAAAAAACAGCAATACTTTCCATTGTACCTGAAATCTCTTATTACACCTTGTTTTAATGAATGATTGTAAAAATGAAAAATATTAGAAACATGCCTTTATAAGGTCCATTAACAAATATAAATTTCAATGCAAATGTCTTTACACACGCATATAGTTGATAAACGTGATCATCATTACTCTATATATGTTGATCGAAATACGATCTCCGTGATTGAAATTCGTATTACTATTTAAGACCAATTAAAAACCCATTAAGAAAAGGATTAAAAAGTGTTTGAAAACGTTAAATTCTAGAAAAGAATAACGAAGAAAACTCTTCGTGTATTACTTTTTATTACAAGATAGCTAAAAATTAAACCAAAAAACGCATATTGTGATATTCATACATTAAAACTGACTGTCACAAGCTTTATCAATCAAAAGAGCAATAATAACGTTTTATAGTACTTTTGTAGTAAATATTAAGGTTTGAAACTAAGCAAATATTTAAATGAAAAAAAAAAAATGTCGGAGAATTGTAGTTCTTAATATATATTTTTCTTCAAAACATCAACAATCTATCAACCTTATGAGAAAGGGGTAAATTTATTTTGAACTTTGTAGACTAAAACAATGTTTTACTTTTAGAAATAAAATGTTTTTTAATTTGCGGAATCTCTGAAGAAAATATTTGCATCAGAACAAAGCTATCTAACAATGAATCTACTAATATTATTATTACACTTATCGATAGAATAGTTCGGGAATAATTTCTTATTATTTTATTTCAAATTCAGATATTGCAACTGGTGGGTAATCCATATCATGTTTATGTAATATATAGAATGTATTAAACAAAGTGAGCAGTGATTGATTAACATCTGTAAGGAAAGAAAATGGAACCCAGATGAATAACAAAAACAATTCAGTGATTCATTTGTTTAATAGAACCTGAGAATTCAATTAAGTGTTTCAAAGTAAAAACAATCTGCATTTTATGATCAATTCAACATATTTTTCATATTATTATCACAAAAAATAAACCAATCATTCATATAACATACGAAATTCATCCGAAATTTTTTAAGTTTTATTTTTTTATAATAAAAGATCTCACAGCAAATTATTCACATACTTTAAGAAATGAAATATTTTTGAATTTTTAGAACGCAATATTTTTTTTGTTATCATATGAGTTCAAGAACTGAATAATTAGTTTTTTAATAAAACCGTATACATGTTTCATGTGTTTTCCTTATATATATATATAAGCTGATCAATTTTTTTTGTACCCCAATGTTATGAAAAAGCAGGTCTCTCTCACCTTTCGTGTATTCTCATAGCGTTTGTACTTATAAGCAACGCATTAAGAAGTAATGTTAATAGAAAACATTTATTTAATGTAATCTTTTGATCTTTATTTTTCCATTTATTATCATTTGAAAAGCCATTTAAGCAAAATGGGCAACTAAATACTCCCTTCCCAAACATTGAGGAAATGTACGGAAATAAGATGCAGTCTATGCCTATTACAAAATAAAAAACTAGTAAACATTTAATTAATGTAATTGATTAATTTTCAGTAGAGTTTACTCGAAGGAATTAGTAAATCAGAATGTAACTTATTAAAATACCAATTCTAAATATTTATGAATATTTTAGTCTATGTATGTGGCATAAACTAAGAAATATTTAGATACTCAAGTGCATAATCTCTTCCTTTCCTACTTTTACAAATAATGATGCATCAGATAAGAGTAAAACAAACTGATTTCTTTAGTTGTTATTTTTATATAGCATGAGATAAATAAAAAAATACAGAGCAAAAATCACATTTCTAACTTAAGCCGATCATAGGAGTGTGTATATGGCATCTACGTTGAGAATGTGTCGCCACACGTCTGTATTCAGTAACTGCTTTTTTTGGCTCTATGTATAAGCGTCTTAGTTACTTTTTGGTAGCAGCAGAATCCAGACTCCTGTTGATTGAGTTCAATTTTTTCGTAGTTCCACTTTTTTTTTCAAAGTAGCTTTCCATTCAAAACTCTAATGCTGTGTTTTCTTGCTTTTAATCCTATTTTTTTCTCTTTCGGAATTTTGAGAAAATAAATAAAAGAAAAGAATAGATTTACACTCCGATTACTCTCTAATTATTTAGGATAAAAACTCATTCGCATTTGAATAAAATTTTAATGTGACGCATAAATTAGACTTGAAACATTTCTTGACAATAGTTCTTCTTAAGTTTCTTAAGCTTACTCCTGTTCAGAATTTATTTTGAAAGAAGGAATGTGAAAATTCCCAAGAGTTTTTTTCCCTAAATCTTTGCAAACAAAGATTTGCATACGAAAGGAATTCCAATATTTCTTACAAAAGTTACTTCTCCAATGATACATTCCGTGTTTTTTAAACCTCATATTCTTCACCATTAAACTATTAAGATGCAGGACTGGAAAATAAACAAAAACAAGTTGTTTGTATAAACATCATTTGAATCTCAGTATAATGAAGAAAGTTTTTTTTCAGAGAACTTTTCTCTGATTAGCATGATTACAAGCGTATTATTAATAACCCGAGCCGTTTCTCTTAGAATAAAGTTTTAAAATAATTAGAGTCAAAAAATTTAATTAGATCTAACTTAATTTTTGTTTCGTCTCAAAAAGAATTTATTATTCTTTTTTTAAATTTTTTTTATCTTAGTATAAATATTTTTTAAAAATTGTTGAATGCTTTAGTTTTTTGTTGGTTTCCTAATAATAGTTCATTTTGTTTCAAAGGAAAACAAAATGAATGAAAAAGCAACTTCAAATAATGATTTCTGCAAGTAAAAATTCATTTTGCTTTAATTATTACATTTCTTGATTTGTTTTATGATACATTACATGAACAATGAAGCGCATAAATTGTACTTTTCTGTAAATATTTAGCTGCTTGGGCGATGAGAATAAAAGTGAAATACATTGGATATTAACTCCTTATTAAGCAAGTCAAAACTTCTTATTTGAAACTTTTGCAGTCAAATTTAATTTTCAGATGTATGAAGAAATTACTTTTTGATTGATAGAGTGATCCACTTAGCTCATTTGCGGTATCTATAAATGTATTGCGTGTTGCAATTGTAGAATAAATGCACTTTTTGAATAAAAATATTCAGACTTCTTAGAAAATTTGCATTCGACTAGAGAACGTGATCGAATGTGAAATTGAACTGCCTGCTATTTGGGAAAAGAACATACAGTTGCTTTCTTCCGTAGAGTTCTTGCGAATACACAAAGTTGATGTGAAGCTTCGGACATTCAACATAATTCGATCATAAGATATCAAAATATTTGTTCTGTGGATAAAACAAAATGTAGTACCTATAGATAAATTGTATCTTGTATTCTCAGTACAAATACCTTTTTTTGTTTTTACTAAAAGAATCAGGTCCACAGAAAATTTCCATTCGAGAAGAGAACATACGCTATAACGCCCTGTGGAATTACTTCCTATTCCTCCTTCCATTCTAAATATGTAAGTGTCACTAATCAACACAGTCAAATGAACAGAAAGCCATATAGTGATGATAATAAAGTTAATACATTCAGATCTATGAATATTTACAAGTCAATCTTTAGCCTATATTCGTGGAAAGAGTCCCTATACACATATGATCCTGAAAATTAACAATATTAAGTTTAATTATCTGAACTGAACCAATCGGTTTCAAGTCTTAGAGAGGGTTCATATTATAGACCCTTTGTAGACGCTCTCAATGTTCACTTCTACAGCTTCTTACTCATCACAAATATATCAGATGTCACACGTTGATAACTTCAGCTCACTACCTTTACCATCAACTAAATTCATATAAATTCCCCCTCCCTACTTTTAAACACAATTCATCAAACGTGTTCATTAAACACATTTCCATAATTCTAATATCTTATACATAAATAACAATTTATTCATTGTGCGAGATTTTCTGTTCAAAGATGTATGTTAAAGTACCCAAAGTGTTTGTTGAAGGTGGAAGTGGGATAGAGCTCATTTTAATACGAAAGAAAGCAAGTTGTTACATGGATGATTAGTATATGAATACACAGGGAAAGTAGTCTACTGAGTTATTATAAGTCTTTTGCGATACATCACTGGGATGTGAAGAATTTTCAATCTGGATTCCTCACTGTATATCAAAACTTTTGTACTGGGGATAATACAAATTGTATTAACTACAAATGAATTGCGTATAGTATTCTCAGTACGAACGCACTTTTTTATTTTTACAAAAATTATATATGATGATATTTATGTGTAGTTAAACTCCTGTACTTTAATCAAAAACTAATAAGAAAAGTGTTTTAAAAAGTTAAAAAATAAAACGATGTGTAAGAATTCATTACTGTATCATTGAGTAAAAAGATTCACACCAATCCATATAATCCACATAAATATGCAGATAAAACATTGTAAACAAAAAAATGAATAAAAATAAGTATGCAAATTTAACTAATAAGAGCAACATTTAAAATTGTAGAAATTTCCAAAAGAAAGTAAATTAAACGAAAAATTAAATGGGTAACTACCAATAATATCAAAAAGAGGTAGAAACTGAAAAAAGTTAATTATTGAAGCACAGATAAAGAATGTAGTATAATATATTTAATGATGTAACAGGTACTAGACTGTTAGGCTAGGTTTATCCAGAATTATTAACCAGATTATCCCGAACAACAAAATAAATTATAAAAAATGGCTATAAAACCAAAGATACTATACTATTGAACATATTAGTAGGAACAGAGATCAAAAGTAAGCAAAATAATCATAGAATCATTTAAGAAGAAGACTATCAAGCATTCTCAGAGATATCCGAAGTATCAAAACCTAATATAACTAAAAGAACCAAAAATATTTTTAATAACAAAAAATATACACCATTATTAAACAAACTTATATGATCATAGCAACATGTGAAGATATTTAGCAGAAAGAAAGTAAATTAAGCAAAAATTTAAATGGACAACTACCAACAATATCAAAAAGGGGTAGAAACTGAAAAAGTTAATTATTGAAGCACAGATAAAGAATGTAATATAATATATTTAATGATGTAAGAGGCTCTAAACTGTTAGGCTGAGTTTATGGACAAACAGCTCTATGTAAACATGAATTGATAAGGCAAAATATAGCAACACACAATTTACCAGAGTCAGAACTAAATGGAACCTGAATATAAATACAAATATTAGAAAAAATAAAAACTTCTTAGAGAGGAAAAGAAGTAAAAACAATTTAAAATAATAAAAAAAATAATAACATAAAAATGGAAATGATAAAAATAAAAGTAATAAAATATTTAAAAACAAATTAAAAAATAAAAATAAATGAATAAATAAATAAATAATAAATAAAATAAAGTAAAAGTATAAAAAATAATAAAATATTTAAAATATTTAAACAATAAATAAAAATAACTAAACTAAATCAAAATTCAAAAGTTAATCTTTTTTTTTTATAATTTTTATATTTTAAAATTCTTTTTTAAAAATTAATAGATTAGTATGAGTCTTTGCACAAGAAACATATAAAGGATTTGAATTATTGTAAAAACCTGTTTGAACATATAAAGGATTTGAACTATTGTAAAAATTTAAGTGGCATATTAACTATTTTGATATTTATATGTAAATAGTTATATATTATATTTCTATAAATATCTAAGCTCAAAGTAATGTCAAAGAAAATAACTTTTTTTTATTGGAAAACAGTAATTATCTTTCTTTTGTCACAAGTACAAACGTTTTTTCGTGATGTTTCATAAAAGTGTGCCATTGCCAAGTTTGTTGAAAATACGATTTCGAACATTAATAAGAAGCAACAAAGCCGAGATGTTACTCAGATGTAAAAGTAAGCATTCATCAAAATTATAAGAGGAATTATAATGTAATTAATAGTAAAAATGTTTATCACTTGATAAATTTTTAATTCAGAAATAAGTGAATAGAGATTAACTTTAATTAGTAAATAATTCAAAGTTTATCAACATTATTTCTTTTCTCAGAACAAGTAAAGAATACATCTCAACTTTACGTTACCTTTGACTGAATAGTTGGTATTTTTTTTCCTTCGTGTTATTTTAAGTGAAAATACATTGAAAACCAAATTAAAAATTATTGATGTTAATAATTTTTTTTAAAAAAAATAAGAAGTCTTATAAATATTAATAGATTAATTTTCCCTTTTTTACTTTGTAACACACGCTGGTTATTATCTTCAACTGGCGTTACTAATTCTAATTATGACAGTCAATGACAATTGCCCAATGAATGGAAATTCCCACACAGATAAGCCAAATTAATTTTTTAAATTTAAGTAAAGTATGTTTAGAGTTGATATTTATCCGTTACCTCTATGGCAATCCTAAATGCACTTGAGTTATCGTTTGTATTATTAAATTAAATGATCTCTTATCTATCCCCTCGAGTTCGAGTGAGTAGAATAACTGGAATTGAGGGTTCGATCCCTGAACCCTTTTTCTATTTCTCCAAAGATCTCTCAGATCACTTCGCAGATTAAGAAGAGTTGGCTTAGACGTCTCATGCAGTTTCACTCTCATCTACTAACTAACTTCCAATCTCAATATTCCTTGCACTGATCAATTTTATTCATTAATTTCACAATTTCAATCTAATCAACAAGAATTATGTTTCGTTTTATTGGGTGAGGTTACATTTAAGCAATTTAAATACAAAAGACCCCCAGGTTAGTTGAAGTGAGAATCGTTATAGAGACCATTGTAACAACTCTAATTTACGAGTTTTATTACATATTGCTGAGGATATTAATAAATATAACTGCAAGAAATTGGTTGATTTAATATATATATAGGAAAGTTCTGAATGTATGACAACTTATAGGAAATTCTAGCTGAATCATTAATATAACTATTCCACGGAGTCTGAATTCCATTGTGATGAAGCTTTCGTCGCTTAAGATTATGATCATATTTCATAAATTGTCGCTTTGGAACAAGTGATTAATATTTCAATGATGCTGAAGGAATTTTAGAACGATTAATATTTAAATATTTGAAGCCCTTTAATGTTTTATAATACAATAAATAGATAAAAAAAATTAATCTCATTTTTCCAGTAAGATTTAATGCTTCAAAACTACCTAAATCTTAATGCACTTGTCTACGTAACTGTGGTTTAATATAGGGTAAAAAAAAAAAGAATTTACCCCCCCCCCCAAGCCCTAACCATCTTAAAAAATTATCCCACCTCTTATGCTACTTAATTCGTTCCTTCACTGTACAACTGTACAAATGATTGATTCACTTTCAAAACCTCTCTAAAATTAAAGCTCTAGGGTCTTTTCAACACGGGCCTGCAGTTTTATTCTTAATTTTAGATCGATTAACAATGTAACACACATACACACACTTCGCAGTTCGTAAGTGACAGATCAAGCCAAACTATCACGCGATTGTATGGCATTTTACTTGGGGCTAATCTCCGCCCATTCTAAGTGTTTAAAGCGAGAAGAGAAGTCGACTTTTTCCTCTTAAGAACCTCCATTCGTCATTATTACTGTCATGCTTATAGATGTCGCACGCGCGTTAATGTTGGGCAGAGAATCATTTTAACTTGATACGGAGATTGAGTTTCTTAGAAATAACCAACGTGCATCATTTAGGATAAATGTCGACATTATTCAAGTAAGGCAATCGGCGAGATACTGATATTAAAGGTAGAAAACGAGAAACTTGTATGTGTTTTGTGATTACCTAAGATGTTTTAGTATTCGTTGATTTTGTCGAGTGTTTGGTGAATAAAATCCCCGTTGTATTCAAGTTTTTAATTCGTAACGTAATCAAAAAAATAGTTAAGTCCTACCATTTAAAAGTAGTCATTGTTGCTCTACCTTAATATATTCCATTCTTTTATTCCATACGTAGTCTTGATTTCATTTTGCTAATGAGGAGTAAATAAATTGATTTGGAAACCGTTAGAAATCTCAAGATGTTGCGTGAGTAAACAATTAACAAGAACCGATGAAAGAAAAAAATGTTTTGAGTCTTTTTCTTAGCTAAAAATATTTGCTTTCAGTATTTTTTAATAGTTCTGTTGAATATAACGTGCAGAAATTTCTATTATTCCACACAACGGTCTTTCATGGAATCGAGATTTGAATCAGTGACCCGTCGACCATTAATTCAAGACTTCGTTTCCCTGTTGTTGAGGTTAAGAGCTTCGTGACTGGCGATGTGTAAATCGAGTCTTGAGTTTAAATCTTGATTTCATGAAATAAATCACACAGAATAATGGAGACCGCTACAAAGAAATCTAACTGGACTTAAAAAATCTTTTTGTAGCAAGAGTGTAGGGTAACATTGTTATACTCAACTGGGGTTCACAGTTATGAAATCCATCACCAATAGTTTTTCTATAGCTAACTTTACAGTGACACCAATCAGCTACCATGGTAACAAAATGTTTCAGAAGTTAAGCAAAAAGAAATTTATGAAACTGTAATTACATGTAAAACATTATAAGTTGTGAATGTCTTTGTCGTATGAAACAGTTGAGAGAGTGAGCGAGGGAGCGAGAGAGAAGAGAGATTGTGAATATATTAATTAGCCACACATGAAAAAAAACAAACAAATGAGGTATCTTAAATACTCTTTGTAAAAATGTGTTATTTCTTCCATCAAAAGTGTCAGTTAAAGTCAATTCATGTTGCAATGAAAAATATTACCGAATGTTTGAGAAAATGTAAGTTAAAAATAAAGCAATGAGTATAAAATAGCATAGAGAAGGATAATAGAGATAATTGCGTTTTTTTTTTTTTTTTTTTTGATAACTGTTATCAAGAACAGGAACAATGTTGTCTCCAAGCATAATTTGCGTAATGTATTGTAGAATTTTAAAATAATTTCGCTTTTATAATTTCTGTACTAAAGAAAATAAATGAAAAAAGGAAAGATTTACTTTATTTATTTCTGGTTTTCTTTTAAAAAAGTCTTCCTTTTATTAAAATGGCGTGTGATATTTTATACTTTTTTGTTTATTACGAACATAAAAATACTTTAAATGTTGACTAATAATAGAAAAATACTTTTAGTGCAGCATTTATGTAACTTGGGCTTTTTTCTCTCAAAAAAATTTAATTTGCAAAAATTTATTAGATTTACAATGAGAGAGAGATTTATTTATATGTTAATTAAACTTAAATAAAAACTCACATATATCAATTTTCCTTAAGCTAAAAAAGCTTTTGAAAAATTTAAGAACAACAAATATAACCATTGAAAAAAGAAAACAGAAAATCATTTGAGCTTTATCGTTTTGAAAAATGTGATTTTTTTGTTAAACTGAAAAATTGTCTACTTTACATTCTCAAAGAATATGTATACCTTAGTTCACACAAAGAAAAACATCCTGTTGATAAAAGTAGAATATGTTTCTTAGACAAAATGATAGGGATTTGTTTGAATATTAAGGATGTAGTATACATAGAAAGTAGTTAAAAACATTTGTAAAAGTACTTATAAAAATATAACTGGACTTGTAAATATAGTGTACAAAAAACGGCCCAAATATCCGTTTTAAAGTATTCGATCTTGATGTATAAATGATATTTTATCTATAAAACACTACATATGTTGAAAATTATTTACTTAATGGATCAAAATTTTTATAGTATTTTAAAATATATAGAATGCGTTAACTTTTTAAAATAGAGTTGCATCAAACTGAAAACTAACAAATATAATGAATGTTCATTTTAAGCGTTCTGTTTTAAGAAAATGTTTTTTAAATTAATTTACTCGATTAATTTTTTTAAAATCTGGAATAAGTCATTGATTGTTATTTGAGAATATTAAATGTTTCAGTGAAGAGGAAAAATAATTGCCTTTTTATCTTAACTTGAATCGATGGTGAATGCAAAAAAATTCATGAAAATTTCAGACTAAAAACTTTTATTAAAATAGATGAAATTATTAAAAATTCTAGAATAATTTTATTCTAGTTGTTATTCTTAGGTACCGTTAACAAAATTATGAAACTATAAAATTAATATTGAAATATTAATTTTCATGGTACAAATATTAACAATTAAATACTTAAAATAGAGACTGAAATTCATTTGTTCTTCCTTTCTTATATGAAGCGAATTTTAATAAAATCAAACTTGTATATATATTTAAATTCTAATGTTCATTTCCTAAAGTCTTTCCCTTGCTCCTCTAAGCCCTGAAAATCAATCAAACATACCAGTTTTATTAAAAGAGCAAGAATTACTCGTTCTCACTTCCATGCTTGCATCTTAACCAAGACATAATTAAGAACAAGTAATTTGATCTTATCGGAGATGACGACGCTACAAAACCAACAACAAAACTTCCTTCCTCGTGTTAGTTCCCATGAACAAGATTTCTGCCAATGTCCGTCACTACCTTTAATAAAACCCGATAGTGTAACACGTGGCGAGTCCAAATGTTTTGTATTGAATCGGCTCCCCCTCCCTATCTTGGTGAAAATGACGGGTCTATTAGAAAAAGGATTTCTCTCCTCTGTCTTATCAACGTCAAATATCGATTTCCGCAGGGAATCCCTTATTAAGACTGGATTTCGGGGTCCCAAGAATTTTCTGACGTTTCTGGCGTGTTGTATTCCGGAGGGATGACAACTATCCGACAGGCATGTAGAAACACATCTTATACTTTCCTGTGTAACGATGCCAATTCTCTGGGGTTCCCCTCCCTGTTAAAATTTTACTCCAGATCCTCTTCCTGTAGTGAGATATGAAATTTCACTCAACCTCAAGATGCAGGAATAGGAAACGGATGCACTGATCAAATGAAGGTTATAAAAATTTCGTGTCTTTTGAATGTACTGAGAATGAGGAGTACTTTTTTTTAGAGAGGCATAAAATATAGATAGCGATGTCCGTAAAATGTAATGTGGCTCAGAATCGATCATATCTTGAGCTAGGAGACGGCAAGGGAGGAGTTGAAAATCGTAAGACTTTCTTTGCTAGTAAATGAGGCATTTTGAGAGAGAAAAAAATGGTAGGACATAGAAAGTAATTAAACAAACAGAATTTATTAATTATATAGTTTATTTTATTTTACGTGTGTTTATTTTTCAGTTTTCTTATCATAAAAATGAGATTTGTACAATAGTTAATGAATATATTTTCATCCCAGTTATTTTAAGGGAGATCAAAATTTAATTTGAAGTCATATATATATACTCTCTCTCTATATATATACAATAATTAAATAATTTCATATCTGTGAAAATTTCGAAAAAATAATATTTAAAATATTAAAATGTAAGGGTATTATACATTCATTTGTAAAAAGATTTTCATTAAATATAAACTTAGAAATGAATATTTAGTAATAATTTTCAAAAATAAATTTAGATCAGCTTTCATAATTGTCAATTTGTGATTAAAAATGTTACATTTTACAAACTTAAATATTGGAAATATTTGTTTGAATTCTAAGTCAATATCATAAAGAAAAAAAATTAGATAAGTATAAACAATACACGTAGCTTTCTCATTTCTATCAATTTTGATAATACTTATTTTTATTAAAATTTTGATTTAAATATTGTTTAAAAAATTCAAAATAATGTTGTCGCTTTGAGCCTAGAAGCGTGTGCCATTTATTCATTTAAAAGAGCTTTCAAAAATTTGGGAGGAAATATGGAAGTATTGAAAATTTTTGAGTATTGGTTCTTTCAAATAATCCATAAAGCATATTTAAAGTTCATAACATCTATTACATCCGTAACTTACTGTATCAAATTATTTTCTATATGACACTTCACATGATCTAAATATAAATAAAAAATTTTACATATTGATTTCAGAAAAATATTCTGTGTAATATCAGTAGAATAGTAAGTGAAAATTAATATTTTATGCATGAAACATTTGTAATATATCTATCTAAAATGTACTTCTTTTCAATATTTTGATACTTCTTAATAGCTCACGAACAACAAAGAAGTATAAATAACGAAAGAGAGCATTCTAAGGCATTCCGTTACTCGATCACTGTCAATATACATGTTGAAACGATACAAACAATTTTTGCCTTTAAAAGGTCAAATCATTTTTCATTTCTCTGCAGCTTTTAATATTGATACAGTTTTGCAGTTCTTTCTTAAAACCCATCTCTGAATGCAGCACTCATACTTCCGACAGAGCATTTCATTTTTACGACCGTCGAATTTATCACTGACACAACATAATAACATATTTGTAAACTAAATTACCCTGAAAAATATCATTTAAGTGCTACAAATCACATCCGATTTGCTCAAGAGGGCAATAAAACTTTTACTTCCTCCCGCTATCTCGACATATTATCACAGGATATTCCAACCTTTCCATATCCATTTTTATAGACGACGCCAATAGAATATATTTATTGCCGGGACGGAATAACGAAGAATGATGCCCAGAAGAGATGATTTAGCATCTAACGGTGGAAGTTGATTTTTCCAACAAAAACGCATTAAATTCCTTCCGCATATTTTCTAACCCTAATTCTGCGGAGTAGTTCTTTGATACCATTCTTGGTAAAGGCTCCAATAGTTGACTCGAAAACACCAAGGCTATAAATGGATGCTATATTATTTTCCTGAGCAATAGGGCCCGTTTTGTTGCTTCTAAGAATTCAGAAACTTTTTCAAGAATGCCGTCATAGATCTGTATTAGGCGACTCATCTCGTGTTTTAGAGAGGCTTTCCTTGTAAGAGATATGTTCGCCCAATAAAGAGTCGAACGGAAAAATGCATTGTGCACTTCAGAAAGACATAACTGTGGAATTATGTTTGGATTTTTGGCGTAATCTATTCAAAGTAAAAAGGAAAACACAGAGTGGGAGTTGCTCTTATTCATTCATTTTGGTCTGAGGAGGGAAGCATGGGCGCCGTTCAGTTGGATATTGGATTCTTTATGCACGTTATCTGATGTCAAGTTATTCGCAAAATCACTTTGAGCAAAGCATCGAAACGTGTTATTTACAAGGAACTCCGCATTTATATGCTAAGAAGATGAGGATGAGTTCCCCGTAAATAAACCATAATTTTTAAGTAATGCTCTCTTAGTGTTTTCATCTGTGTCTCGGCTATGTTTATGTGTCGAGCCATCCCAAAAAAAGAACTCGTTCAATTACGAATGTCATAAATAGAATCCAAAGCAGATCGCAACAGCCACCTGGGGGAGGGAGGGAGGGGGGGCTGAATCGGGAAAGGCCTCGGCGTCCTGCAGAGCGAAGAAGTGCGTCACCATTCTTTGTATTGATCACAATTTTTTTTTTCCAAACACAGCGTGTACTTACCATACGCGACATTAATTATAAAATATTCAGATTTTTGACACATAGCATCAAAAAAACTTATCACTTCATTTCAAGATTTGTGAAAACAAATTCATTAAAAACTTCGCTACGATTTGATATTTCATAATTTCTCACTTACATTTCTTATTTAATATGTTGATAAATTGATAAGATTTCATAATTGTGTTTCAATCTTTTGCGTAGTAAAAATATGCTAAAGCTTTGACATTAGCTATTATTTTGTTGTTGATTATCGCCATTTTAGCGAAGATTTGACGGCAAATGTGAAATTCCCTTTTGCGTATGACTATTAACAGCATTCTATTTCTTATTTTTAGTGGCATCTTTTAATCAATGTTTTTAAGTAGTCTCGATTTTAAATATGAGGTAATTTAAAGCCTAGTCACTTGATGACTATGCAATTCAAGTCTTATCTGTTTTGTTATTTTAATCTTTTAAATAGATCTACTATATTACTCGGGTAATTTTTGAAGTTTTCATTGCCTTCCCGAGTATAGTGAATGTGTGACGGTGGGCTATATCATGATTTTCCCTTTAAATAACTCTGGAGACTTTTCTATTTGAATTTTTTAAAATAAAACCACGCCTCAATAAAATGAAACGGGATTAATGCATATTAGATTAAAATT
This sequence comes from Nephila pilipes, assembly GCA_019974015.1. Lineage (NCBI taxonomy): Eukaryota > Metazoa > Arthropoda > Arachnida > Araneae > Nephilidae > Nephila > Nephila pilipes. The sequence continues at coordinate 1,018,090 of BMAW01028089.1, forward strand.
ATGGAGTGTATTGGACGGATTAGATAATTTACATTTATAAGAAGCGATGAAATGAACTATTAAGGAGTTAAATAATTGGAAGTTAGTTGATGCTTGAACTAAAGAGACGTCCGAACCAAGCCGTTCGTTACCTAAGAAGCGGTAAGAGAGATTGTAGATTACATAGGAGAGAGGTTTAAGACCCTCAGTTTCAGTTTTTTTTTTACTCACTCGAATCCAAGTGATTTGTTAGCAACGAATTAATTCCGTATTCTGAGCTAGAATCCAGAGAGATTTTATAGGGATAAGAGACTTTTAACATTCCTAACTTGAATAAAATGAAATTGACCATCATCTGTCTTCCTCTTTATTTGAGTGTGTAATTTAGTGACTATATTATCAGATTTATAATGGACAGTGAATAAAATAATAATCAGCGGGATGATAGAAAATCAGACTAAATTGAAAATATATAAATTTAGTTACAGCCCCATTATTCTAATCAAAGCTTACTCATTAAAAAATTCTCTAAGCACAATTATTCTTATCGTAAAGAATTTATTTGACTTGTAACTTGTTAAAGAACTTGTTATTGGGAAGAATTTAAACAAAATAAGTCTAAAAATTTTAGAAAATTAAAATACCCAAAAATATTGCCATCCAATTATATTTCAAATATCGGAATCTTTTGAATAAATTAATTAGGTAGAACATACTACTGAAATAAAAAAATAAATAAACAACGAAATTGAAATAATGCTTTTTAGTACTTGAGCATTAGTCTCAGGAAGAGCAATTTTTCATTATTATTTATACATATTTTTTATTTATGCATATAGAATATATTATTTCTTATATTTCCTAGCATTGAAATTCTGAATTTCATCAAAAGTTTGGAAATTATTTTTTCTTAGAAACTAATGAATCTTTATTATTAATTATAAACATAATCTCAATAAATAGCTTTCTTTTTAGTATTTAAAATTTTTCTTGTTATTTTTTTGCAACCATTATAATATAATTTCTTCATACATTACAATAAAAATTTGCGCGACATCTTATTCTATCAATGCATATATTATCGACATTTTATTCTATCAATGCATTCAGATATCCCAATATCTTAGTGTTAATGTTGAAAACATTTCAGAATATTAATACTATTTTTTTAAAAAAAAGTGCTGTTGCACTACATCATATTTCAATGGGTGAAAATTTTTTATTTGGACTATTTTTACTTTTAAGCACCTTTTATGGTAATTTATGATGTGTTAAGAGCAAATTTCTTGCATGATTAATGGAATTATAGTGTAAGTTATATGAGAAGAATCATAATGTTATACTCATTTTATATTTATAACTAATTCCGTCTCTTTTGTGATAATAGTTAGTTGGTTTTGAACATAAAATTAAACTCAAATTTTACTTCCCAAGCTAATTTTCTAAAATATTTCGACTCTTTTTCAAATATCTTCAATGAATGTAAAAAATAGGGATGGAAAAACCCCACCTGAAATATAAAAATTCGATGAAGTATTCAAAAGTACAACAATATTACAAATGTCTGAGACGTGCAGTGGTGTAGCGTGAGGGGGGGGGGGAGGAAGAGGGGGCCATGACCCCGGGGGTGGTACTGAAGGGGGGGTACGAAGCCGTCGAGCTCGCTAATCTTGTCAACAGCATGCCATAGTCATTAGATCACGTAAACTGTAGTTACTATCACCAGGACTACATAGGTACTTAAGCAGAATTTCAAGACAATTTAAAGTGATTCAAAATAGAGTTGTAAAATTTGACCTAAACAAATACATTTACATCTATATGAAGTTAAATTAAAGTTGATCAAATATTTTATTCAAAATAAGAAAACAGAATTTCAGTTTTTGAATTTCGAAGTTGACGTGGCCGCCGCGATCCGCTATTACCACTCAACAACTACAGTTAGTGCGTACGTTTTAATTTTTGTGTTGTTGTCCTTGAACAACTCACAAACGTGATGGTGAGCAGGTGACATTAAATTTCTTCAACAACTTCTTAGTTATTTAGAAGAGTGATGCAGAATTGATATTGTTTATCTTATATTTTGATAAAGTTTTACGCGTACCTAAATTTGTTAATTATTATGAAATTGTTTGTTTGTTTTTATACGATTCATCGAATATATAGGAGTATTAAAGCGAATGTTTGTTTTATTTATTTTTAAACTTTTAAATGGCTTTGCAGTTTTATCCTCGTAAAATGTTATTTATTCGTTTTAACTACAAGTAATATAATTTTACTCGTGCGCAATGCATGCGTGGTAGTATTTTTTATTTCTAAAACGGCAGATTTTGTACGGTGGGGTCGGCAAATTTAGGATTTACATCGTGTGACAGAAACCCTGGAGACATGTTGTAGTTCATAAATAAACCTTAACTCGCATTATTGAGAATACCCTCCATTCTGAAGATATCTAAATTTCCTAATTCTAATAATAAATTCAATTTACTTTCAGATGGCAGCGTATTAATCAGTAAAAGTTCTGAGATTTACTTAAGAAGAATAATTAATAAAAATTTTACTTTGTTGAATAGTAAGGTAGGCAGCTGTTATCGAGAAGAGCACAGAAAACAATCGTTAAAGAAACCCAATTGACACTATGCTAGATCTCTAAATATCATTGCTCTTTTCTAATTTTTATTAAACACGGATTTGCGGTAGCCGCCGTAAGGATTCCAATTGATTAATGGCTATCGGAAATCTGATTATTGGCAATGAGAGCTGTAAGTGATCTCTACATCCCCCACGACTGCGTTGACAAAGGATTATCGACTCTTGATGATATAAGATAGTAGGGCTCTTGAATAGCAAATACTGACACTGAAGTCAAGTTGCGCAATGTATTTTGAGCCTAGAATTGATCGGTCTCGTAAACTAATGCTTAAAGAAATTTAGTGGAATATAGCGAACTTCGATCTAATATTTTATACTTTCATATTACTAAGACACTATGCATTTTTTTTTTTTTTATTTTATGGCTCTAGTGTTATCATATGTAGGGGTAAGGGAAATATTTTTTTTTAAGATCAAAACCTTAATATTTACTAATCCGTTAAATTTTTGCGTTAAATTTTCTTTCTAAAACGAATATAGTACCCTTTTTTCTTAAGGGAATAGGCGTTAACTTTATAGATCTTATTTTATCCATTATTCTTTATTTTTAATTCCTTACGGACTTTTTCATCAATATTCTTATTGGAAAGTATTTAAATTGAAATTCTTCATATGAGAAAAGGTATTTAAATATCAATTTATTTTATTTCATAGCTGTATTGAAAAGTTATACGATTTTTACTAATTACTAAGTTTAGTAAGCATCGTTTTAGAATTTTTACTACCCAGTAAAATTCAGAAAAAGAGATTTCATTATTGATATTTATTTCATGTAGAAAATGACACAATTTATTCGCGGTTCGTTTCTCATGTAATTTAATAATTAAATTTAATGAGACTCATATTTCTTTCATGTGTATATTATTGTTTATAAATGACACAATCAACTGATGACCTTCTGAAGTAACAAATGTACTTAAAAATGAATTATTGCTAATTTTCTGTAACAAAAAAATTGATCCTTAGAATAAATTTATCATTCTATCATAAAGAAATATAATTGAATTTTTTTTATAATTATGTCTTTCATTGGTCATTAAGGCATTTAATAACTTTATAAATCTACACAGCTAAGTAATATTATTCAAAACTTTCTTTATGTTAAATTACGCCTACCATACCAAAATTAAAGTGAAATAATTCATAGATAAATTAATAATATTTTAAAGAATTTAAATTTATCTCATTTATTCAAATGTGTAGACCAATAATTAGTTTTCAATTGTTCGTTATCAAAAGAGAATAAATGTTACTTTTAGAATTATCAAAATAAAAAAACTATTCAACTAACAAAATATTTTGGAAATTCTGAAATATGTAAGAAAATCGAGTGTTATTTAACTCACTAAGTAGAAGAAATAATGAAAAATATGGAAAAACACTTGAAAATATTGTTTAAGAGTTATAGAAGAAGGAGCCTTTTTCATTTACTTCAACTTTAAAGCTCATAATAAGGGAAATTTTTTTATAGAAAATTTTTAAAGTTTATTGTAATATCTATTTCTTTTGATGCGACAGAAAAATTGCTTCAGGAATAGATTCATGTGGTTATAAAAGTTCATTCTTTTTCTTTTAAACTTAGAAACTATCCACACACACAACTGGATTTCTTGCTTTAAATTAGATTCCTTGGAAAGTTTTTCCTTAAGACAGTGAAATGTAAACATATCTATTTACAAAGCTATTTACATTGCTAAAGAGAAGAGAAGTTTTTATGACAAAAAATACATAGTTCTCTAATACTCTAGAATATTTTCTAAAATATTAATGAGATTATTAAATGGAGAGTAAAAATTTTTTTTAAATGAAACATTCTTAGAAAATTTCATGGTCCAGAAAATTTGAGTTTCGTTATATTTTTTAAAAGTAAAAATCCAATAAAAACTGTGAAAAAGATATTTTAAATACTCATGAGACGTATTTTAAAACTTCTTTTCTCTCAAGAGTATAAATTCTTTATAAAGATGCATGTTTTGTCTGTCGTGTTTCAACAACTATTGTAGCAAGAATTTATTATCTTAATTGATAAAATGATATTTCTAGACATCTCTTTCAGATATGACTGATTATTTCTACCAACTCTTGCTCAGACTGTTTTACCAAAGGTTCTATAACTCTTTACCGGATTTACTTGAGTCCCGAAGAATACGAAAGAAGATTGAGTACTACTAGTACATACACGATAATACAATGGCGTAAAGTGGATTTATGTCAAAAAAAAGCTCTAGCAGTGGTACAGAAAACGAAACACAATAAGCAAATACAAATTACTCAGCAGCTAAAGCTTATTTGTTCTTTCCAAAAGCAACTGCATTTGCAAATTGCTTTAGAAAAGAAAAAGAAATATTTCTCATAGAAGAAAAGTAAAAGGTAGCATCTTCTTCCCTATTGAGATAGGGTTTGGTTATTTTCATGAATAAAGTTAGAACTAAGTAAACATACAACGTAAATATATTTTAGGCGAATTTAATGTATCATTTAGACCAAATTAAGCAGAAAAATAACAATTATTAAATTAGTTAGTTAAATTGTTTATTTTAGAATTAAATGAACTATTACATTCAGTCATCCTTTCGAAATTTTTTAGCTCTGAATCGCATTAAAAATACAATATTTACAATCATTGAGTAGTTTTATAATCTAAATGCACGCCGCAAAAAATCATCAACCTTCTTCGTTTTATTTCACTGATTTTTTCCACATCCATTCAGCAATGAAATTTTAATTAAAACTACTTTATGCTTCAAAAGCTGACTTTTGTTTATTTTTTCACAAAAGTTTACTCCTTCGAGTTTATAAATTTTTTTATGAAAATTGTTGTTAGGATAATATATAGTACTTAATTGAAGGGATTTATAGGATTTCCATATTTTATTTTGATTTGAAATTGATTTTAGTTATTATAGGCGATTGAAAAAATAATTATATATTACCCATGAAAACTGCATCAAGCATGAAACAGAAATTGTTTTTATATACCTTCGATGCTGAGTAATATATTCCAAAGATGTGATTAATTATCGAATAACAATTCACTGTATACTAGAAAGTCGATGTAACGAAAAACCCATATACTTGCTTTTGAAACGGTTATCTTCCTGATAAAAGAAAAGCCAAAATATTTCGTTTTTACTTTTTTTTTTTCTTGCCATTAATTTTTTCCTTATCAGGGTCACTGTTCTTGCTATTTATCTTAATTTGCAATAAACAATAAATAAATAAATAAATTTCATTGCAACAAATTCGTCTATGTGATATGAAATAAGGCAAAGATTTAAGAATATTGTTTTATTTAACACTGAATTTACAGGGTTTACCAAATCGATTTCAAATTTCTTAAAGTTGGTTTAGAGCTTTCGACACTTAGAAGAATACTTATTAAATTTCTACGCGGAGAAAGTAAAATAATCGAATACGAAAGTAATATTTTGTACATGTTAAGTTGATTTTATTCAAATAATAGTCAATATTTATACTCAAGTTAGTTAAAACAAAGTAAATTAAGCAATAAAATCACAGTAAATTTTGTTTATGTATAAATTTTAACCCTTTCGCAAAGGCAGGCACAAACGAGCACGAGTTGGGGCTGGCTATCTCTTTTCCGAGCGTCTCTCAAGAACCAGGTTTTTCTCTACTAAGCTTAAATTACGGAAAAAACTAAACGAAATTACGGAAAAAGGAATACTAACTTAATAATGGTCTGTAGAGTATAAATATGGTATATGTTTTATATATATTTTTTAAATTTACGTTCTTTATAAAAATATTTAATATTTCATATTTATATTAATATTTAATATTTCATATTTATATTAATATAGTATTTAATTATAGCAGTACTTCCTCTGCAATCCTGCCCTGCCAGTAATCCACCATTTTAACCCTTGAAAAAAGGCATGTGCCTACTCAAAAATCACCGTTTTCGGGAAAATTTTCTTAAGTTTCTTTATCGCTTTTTATGAAAGCCCACATATTTATGATTTCAAATATGGTTTACCTTTGTTTTTATGGTAAATAGTTAATACATTAATGCAAGTATATATATTTTTTAAGAAACATTAGAATTTTTATTTGCATTTTCTGGAAAACTATGATTTTTTAATTTTTTTTTTTTTTTCATTACGGAAAATCTCATTCCTTAAAAAGTATTTCACATATTCAAATGAAATTTTACCACAATGATCTCTACATATCTCGATATTTTGTGAACTTCAAAAACAGCTTTTAAGTATATAACTATTTTGTGGCTATTTTTATTTTAAAAAGTGATGTATATTTTTTTTTGTAAAATCCTGTTATGTTTATAAGTTTTGGTATAATTCAGTAAGTTTAAGAAATAACTGCAATTTTTCTGCTTCACAACATAACACATCGATCAATAACTCCCGAGTCTAACATTGAAAACAACATTTTTTTTGCAAATTGTTTTTTTATTCATCAACATAACACCTTTTGTTAATCACCTTTTAGGGTGATACAATCGTTCCAACGCTTTTCCAATCTTTTTTTTTTTTTTTTTTTTCCCCCAAAAATTTTTTTCTTTTTTTTTTTCTTTTTTTTTTTTTTTTCGCAAGAAATCTTTTTTGTTGCGAGTAAATAGCGATAAACAGCTTTCTGAATCATCGACTCGTTGCTGTTTTTGTTCCATCGAAAGCAATCGCGGCACCCACTTGGAAAAAACCTTTTTCATGCTCAATTTTTCATGAAGGATAGTAAATACACTTCCATATGATATCTGTGTCATCTCAGCAATCTCACGGAGCTTCACTTTACGATCTTTCATTATAATTTTTGTCACTTCACTCACATTTTCCGGTGTAACGGCTTCCACAGGTCTACCCGAGCGTTCCGCGTCATTTGTGTCGGTACGACCACGTTTAAACTCGGCAAACCACCGACAAATCGTTGCTTTTGATGGACAAGAGTCCGGGTAACATTTTTCAATCCATTGTTTTGCTTGCACGGTGTTTTTACCCATTAAAAAACAATGTTTTATCAGAACACGAAACTCGGTTTTTTCCATTTTTTAAACAAACTACAAAACGAATTTACTCCAACCTCGATAACTCAGCTGTTTCTGGTCCGATCGACTTAAAATTTTGACACGTTTCAAGCAAAGGTTAGTACTCTAGAAAGATCTGGTTACTGGTTTACTACGAGCGCCATCTCTGGGTTAGTCTCGGGAGTTATTGATTGATGTGTTCATAAGATTTGAGATGCATGTGGATTCGACCTTCTTCTCAAAATGAGACAAAAATTATTCACATGCATGCGATTACATGAACAAATGTAAAAGATGCGATTTTTACTCGCAGTCTTCCTGAAGGCTCTTTAAATGAGTATGGGGTAATTGTTGATAGTTGATGGGAAAATTTTAGTTTTGGAAGAGCTTTGCATGTTTGATTTACAGTCCAGTTCCTAATCGAGTATTAGATCTTGTACATGTGATTTTTTTTCTTTTTTTTAATCTAGTGTGTATAGCATATTATCTGTTAGATGTATGAGATGATTAGTGTGCCTTTAATATAAAACAAAAAAACTCAGATATATACCATACTAAGAATAATGCGTGACTCCGAAATCAGGCTTTCTTTGGTATTAATCTCTACTAAATAAAAATAACTTAATGTAATTCGATAAAAGAAAAAACTTGAGCATTTAAGAATATAAATAAAAAACAAATTAATATATAATATTAATGTATGTATATATATATATATATATATATATATATATATATATATATATATAAGGTCAATTGAAAAGTCCCCGGCCTGACACAAAGATGGCGCTACTAGAATTAAATCCATATGTTTTTTAGTTAGACCTACCCCTCAAAAGGTGCGTGTATAATTTTGACAGCTGTCGGATCATTAGTTTGTGAATTATAGCAATTTGAGTGAACCAACTTTGGTTATTGTGAAAAAAATGGATAAAAAGGAATTTCGCGTGTTGATAAAATATTGCTTTTTGAAGTGAAAAAATACAGTTGAAGCAAAAACTTGGCTTGATGCCGAGTTTCCGGACACTGCCCCAGGAAAATCAAACATCAAGGATTGGTATGCTAACTTTAGACGTCGTGAAATGAGCACCGAAGACTGTGAACGCAGTGGACCCCCAAAAGAGATTGTTACCGACGAAAACATTAAAAAAAATCAACAAAATGATTTTGAATGACCGTAAATTGAAATTGAATTAAATAGCAGATACTCTAAAGATATCAACTGAACGTGTACATCATAACATTGACGAATATTTGGGTATGAAAAAGCTCTGTGCAAAGTGGGCGCCGCGCGAGCTCACTTTTGACCAAAAACAACGACGAGTTGATGATTCGGAGCAGTGTTTGAAGATGATCAAGCGTAATAATTCAGTTCTCAGTTACGTAATTGCTATTTACTGAAAAGGTTTTTGAAGAGTGAAGTGAAAAGGTTTTGGAAATTAAAGTGAAAAAGTTTTTCAAATTCAGATTGTGCCGCGAACTAACTCGATGTAAAAACAGCAACGGAGTCGATGGTCAGAAAGCTGTTTTATCACGCTTCTCTTTACTTACAACAACAAAAGATTTCTTGTGAAAAAGAAAAAGAAAAATTGGAAAT
>BMAW01028089.1:1027485-1042852 GCA_019974015.1 Nephila pilipes
AAATTTGGAAAAGCGTTGGAACGATTGTATCACCCTAAGAGGTGATTAACAAAAGGTGTTATGTTGATGAATAAGAAAAAAATTTGCAAAAGAAATGTTGTTTTCAATGTTAGTCTCGGGAGTTATTGATTGATTTGTTAATGCTATCTTGTGCCCAAAATAATAGTTTTTAAGGCTTTCCAGTTCTCTGACACATATGCGTGATGGTCAGGGAGTGGGTTAGAAAATTATCTGTCATTTAGGTGTGCTATTCAGGAAAATTACGAGCGTTTTACTCTGGCATGTATATGTGGCAGCCGTCCCGAAAGAGTTCATATATAACTAATCATTGTCACTTTTTAAGTTTTTCAAATCTTCTATATGCTGTACAACATCAGTCTTTCAGCATTAGTTAAAATACTAAATTTTAAAAAACTTTTCACTTCTTGCAATAATTTGATTTTCTAATAATAATTTAAATTATATTACGTAAGCCAGTTATTTGAATTTTTTTCAGTGAATTATATTCTTTTAAACATTGCAAACTACATATCATAGAATTTACGGAATTATTCTACTAATTTTTATTTTTAAATATTTGATCTCAATATTTATTCTTTTAAAAACATACCCATTAAGTTAGAAATATCATTTAAAATGTATTTTTGCTTCTTTTTCAGCTTTATTGTTCTGAATAATTTAAAATTCTTCATTGTTTAGCTTGTTCAGCAGTGTTTTATCATGGTAAAATATTAAACTAATATTATTTTCTTTAATTAGGTAATGAAAATTAATAAAAAACTGTATGCAAAAGTATTGTTTAATACTAAAGATTTCCCTCAAGATTTTATCAATAGATAAGCGATTAATTTAATAAGAGTTTTTCTATCTTAATGAACGCAACACAAAGTTAGATCATATTTTTTGATTGTTTAAAAGTTTTTAAAATTTTCGGTATTAGTACAGTTTGCGTGTGAAAGATATTAACCAAGTATTAAAGATCATCTCTTGGTCTAAACATAAGCTAATATATCCTATGACAAAAGATAATAAATAAAAGAAGTTAGATAACGCTTTTTGTATCTTCAAAAATTATTTTATTAGATACATATTGTATAGTTTTCGTGTTAAAAATATTATTCAAGTAATACTGATTATCTTTTATTAGTACAAATACAAATTTGAAAATCTGAATTATCGTTCTCATATTTTTTAAGCATATACATAGTAAATTATTGATTTAGTTGTAGGATAATACTTCTAAATTCAGAATTTTGAAGATGGGAAATCTAATCCAGTTTCTGATAGAAAACTGTATTTTTGTATTAGTTTCCTCTAGTTCTAAGAATTCTTTGTTTCCTCCCGAACTCATTTTTTTTCTGTATTCTTAGTTACTTTTTTTTTTTTTATTTCGATTGTCGCTGAAACAACCGTCGCATTGTCTTAACAGTATCGATTTATATGCAAGGAAAATTTCCGAGTCGTTTTCTTTCTTCGAACAATCTTATTTCTTTTTCATTTTAATGTTAATAAAACTTGTTAGATTGCTATTCAGAAAAAAGTAAAACGCGAGGCAAATGACGAAAATTCTTCTTACATCGAAATAATATCGATTGACAAGCTTCTGGAGCATGAAAAAATAAATATTTTCGATTGAAGGCAATATTGATTTTTCTTGCCAATATAAAATTTACTTGATCCTCTTCCTACTTGTACTTATTTTCATAATATGTACAAGAGACATTTTATAAGTCATAAATTGTTTTATTTTAGAAGAGGTAGATTTTAAATAATGGAATTCATTCCTTTTGAGGTATTTCGTCGCCATAAAATTATTTTATTTTAGTCTAGATAGATTTTAAATCACATCATTTATTCTTTATTTAAATGTTTTGTCAAAGCATTTCGTGAAATGGATATAAGATGTTCATTGTGTTCTAAGTATTAAAAATACATGAATTAATATTAATGTTTAATTAATAGCATTTTCAATATTTCTAAAATGAATATGGCTAAGAAATTAATTAAAACCAATTAGCAGATCTTCGGTTATTTTTCCTAGATCTAAATATTGTTTTTTCTTCTCAACTAATTCTTATCTTTCTTTTAAGAATATATAGCAAAAATGTTTAACTAAAAAGCTTTTTTTGGAAATAGAGGGCAATAATTCCTTTCACACAAAAATTTTGCGATACGTGTTGATATAAAAGCAAAAAAAGAAAGGAGTATATTATAGTTGGCTCAGTTCATTTTCAACTGAAAGTGAAATTTTAAAATATAGTATTGTAAATTTTTCGGAACTTAAATTTTTTTTAATTTAAATTAATTTGCCTGTTTAACTTCTATTAATTTAATGTATTAGATAATTGAATTGCCACTTTAAATCAAGAATAAGTATTCGTTCATTTTGTAATAAAGTCTTTTTGGTTACAGTTCCCCTTTATATCCTTCCAGAAACACAACCTTTTCCCAGAAAGAACATCTTATCATCAAAACTGTAACTCAAACCGTGCCAATTCCAGACATTGACTTCCCACAAAATGAACTGCATAGCTTCTCTACATATTGCACGCTGCATGATTAAAATATGAACAAAATTTTACCTCGAAACTCCTGGGTAACTGTCAATTAAAACTTCCAATCTCAGAATCGTGCATTTTGAATGAGATCAATTTGCCACGACATTGAACGAACCGTCGCAGGTTTAATTAAAACGCAACCTGAGTTCCATGTTTGCTTTAGGAACGTTTCATGGTATCGCCACTGTAACTATTGTGTACACAAAGGGTTTTGGGAATAATCGAATTAAAACTTTCAGAAATAATCGGTTATTGAGCCCCTCTTTCTAAGTTTGCATTCCCTGACTTGAGAAGTGGCGTGGGATAATATTTATTCAGCCTCCGTCTATTATTGACACTAGCTCGGCTTGGCTACGAATTTTTGATTTTCTGTTTTACACTACAAGAGATATACATTTCTTTCAGTCAACAAATCAGCTCTGTCGATTCATTACTGTGATTTACATTCCCAAGCGGGGATGGAACTTTTATTTTGCCTTCGAATCTCATTCTTCGCATTGGAATCTCAAACAAATCTGTTATATATTCTCTTTCATTTAGGTGATATATAAATGAGACTTAACGCTTAGTAAAAAGAAGCTGGAGTTTGTGAAACTTTAGAAAATTTGAACGAGAGGGTTAGGTGATGCATTATATACCGAAAAATTTTTATTCTCTTTTGAAGTTGTGCAAATGAGTGAATAAGTGAGTTTCGGTGATGAAGTATTTTATTTTAAATTGAAGTTTTTTCGCTGTGTAAACATGAATTACTTATTACACGCTTCAATATATCTGCAAAATATTTCTATTCTTATGCATAGAGAGGATGAATTCAATACCTCAAAGTCTAATTATTTAAGAGCCTTTACATGCCTCAATAGTCTGTAATTACGTAATACATTCCTGTAATCAATAAAAATTGGTTCAATAATTTCCCAAAAGATAAAGTTAGTACTTTGATGTTTAATTATCTAAAAATTGTATTACGCTTCATTAGTCCGTAAAGTATTTATGTCTCTTCGAATTTCAAAGAGGAATTCAAAAGTTTCTTGTTTGATTATCAATATTTGCTCCACTGATTAAATATAATTCTGTTAACAAGATGAATAATGAAAGTATTCAACGAGGAGATCATGCTCACATTTCTATTTAAATGACATTGGAAATTAATTTATTCTTAATGAGTTATTTAGCAGCTTTATACGAATCACCACCCACTCAATGTAAAGCAGTGATTTTTCCAATAGTGTTGTATATCAATTTAAAATGTAAAATCCATAATAAATGATCTCTTCAGATGCATTCAATCGTATGGATCGAATTTCCAGGATGAGAGTCTTTTTTTCCGATTGACTATTGGAAGCAGGTTTCACATGCATTTTCTTTATTTCATTTTCAGTCATTGGAGATAGCTCGGAATGTTTTTTATGTTAATTTCACTTGCGTTTTGGTACTGTATCCATATAGTCATTTAATTTTTTTCCTCTGAATATTTCTGTAGGTTTTTTTTATATAAGCTATTCAGAGGTTTTATGTGAGGCTGTAACTTCTTTACGAAACTTTATTCAAAATTTCTGTGAGTATTGACGAGATAAATACAATGGACTCTTAAAGACGAATCTTAATATTTTAAACCATTGTCAGATTGTGCTGATCATACCAAAAAAGTACTTCACTCACCATATTTCCACACAACGCCTACTAGTTATTAAGGACCACCGTTGCTCACAGGACTTGAACTCCAATTCGTTTTGACCACCAGCTTATCGCGATCCCATTTTTTCTCCGAAGTGTCATTGAACAAATATCTTTCTAAATTACGGCCAGTTTATTTGAATCTCAAGCATGAAGAATGATGACAACTATAGCTAGGTTGATAAAGTCACAGAGTGGTAGTCTGGTTGGATAAGAAGTTACAATATAGTAGTCACAGTGATAAAGTCGCTATTTAATGTAGCTCAGTATAGTCCACGTGATCGTAAATTATCCCGAAGACAATGAACTCGAGACTGCTGGGCTGTATGTTAGTTGAACTGCTTATAATTCCACAAAGTGACGGACCAGTTGTCTTTTTACTGTTTAGAGAACACATTAAAATAGAACATATAAACATATATATGTAGATTGCAGTAAATGCGATGGGGAAATAGATCCCGCTACAGTTTACAGTTATTAGAGAAAAATGTTCCCGTTATTGAGGGCACACCCTCTTCCTTTGAGATGCAGCCATAATCTGAAAAATTAAACTTCGTTGCTGAGTCAATAATCGCTATAGAGCGGGGGCTTGTTGCGCTTGCGGAAACAGCAGCATTTAGTCAAATAACTATAGGTTGTTGCATGTTAATTTTAATGAGACCTCTTAATCCTGACATTGTGTGAAATTTTGGAAATTCAAGTTTTTTTTATAGGTGTTCCTCGTTATCTGATCACGGTTCATAGATACCAGGCTCTCTGCCAAAAGCCTATTGTATAACTTAGATGCATTACTATAGCAAGGAATCAAATTGTAGATCGATTAATCTGCTTCTATGTATCTAATATTTGACGCAAGTTTGGAACTCACATCATAAAAATATAAGCCAATGCGAGATAGAAGGATAAAAAGACCACATAATTTACAATATACAACTGTTTGCGAGATGAAATTTTTACATAAACCATGTTCTAATTAAACGCAATATATCACAAACTGGATATTATTTGTTAAAAATAATTTATTCTATCTTCTACCTCTGATTTGGTTTCCGACTTATTCGGCATCCATATTTTGAGATCTAATTCTGACAGCTTACTCTTATCTATCAGAAATTCTTTTAACTACAAATATAAAATATCTAAGAAATAAACACTCTGAAAATCTAACCTGATAAGTAATTGGAATTCAAAAATTTTTTTTTATCAAAGTAATACGAGTCGTCTTTGTACTTGGTTCAGCGAGCGGTACCGGTGAATCTCATCATTCTCCATCGGGGCCCATCTCCATACGACCTTTTTGTACTGTTTTGGTGTCTGGATACAGCTGGTTCAACATGTTAATTCACTTTCCGAAAACTTCCAGTCGTAGTATTAAAGCCTTACAGGATCCACAGCAGACCTTACGGATTGCCAATCCTATTCTACTGCATGAGGAATGGGGACAAGGAGATTGGATTCTTTCCTTAGAATCTCAACACAGCTGTCGTTCTCTTCCCCCCTAAAACCTGGAGAAAAGAAATTCCTTTGCTCAGACATAGATTCCGGCATCGAAGTCTTTCTGTAGTTGGATGGTATTTATAGAAAAAAAAAAGCCACACCATTGGGAATGAGGATTGGAGTTTCTTATTTCGAAGAGTTTCCTTGTTTCTTTTCGTATAAATGTTGTTTGAAGAGCATCCAAACCCTGTTTTCTTTTACGACCGCGGCTTCTGCTCTTTGCAATGTAATCAGCATAGATATTAGTTTATGCTTCTGCTACGGGTTTTAGGCTTACTGTTCGTAATTCGGATTGAGATGGGAAAGATAAATAAAATGGAACGCCAATAAGGATATAAAGAGAGGAATATATTTTAACTTGAAATAGTTAGATCAGTGGCTGAAGGATTCGAAAGGTGAAACTTTTTTACGCCATTTTCCTACCAAGATATGGTATTATTATGTTATAGTCTACTCGTACACTTATAAATCCTCGGTTTACATTAGTAAGGAGGAAATCTTTCCGTTTTTTATGTACTTTTGAGCATGTTAAATTAGAAAGTTTTATTTTGGCAGCATATTTATTTGAAAGAAAAAGTGAAAAACATATAATAAGGAAATATACAATGGAAAATTCAATGAAATAGTATTTCGTTTTCTGTTTGACGAATATTTATTTAGTAAAATCTTTTAAGTGTAAACTTTGTATCTGGATCCACTTTTTATAATAAAACTTATTTAAATTTTTTTTTTTTTTAATTAAAGATTGTTTCGGAAATTTTATTTATTTCTTCTTTATCTATACATTAAAACCATTGACATTTACTTCAAATTGATAGTATTTTTGAAGAATGAATGAAAATTTACTCAGCTATTTTAGGATTGGGAAAGGTAATCAAATAAAAAAATTATTATAGCTTATGCAACAATTGAAACAAATGCGAATTCTCCCCCACAGTATATTTTATTAAGTATGATGTTTTTTTCATTAACATATTGTACAAATAAGTAAGAACATGAGATAATCAACATATTTTTTTGTTCTACAACATTGAATTTAACCTATGGATTTTCAGTCAATGTGTTTTTAATTCCTGTTAAGCTGAAATCGCTTAGAAAAATAAGTTTTCCGTAAATGGAATAAGAAAATGATACAAATATAAGATTTTATTTGCAAAAAGACGTTACATTTATGTGAAATTCTTTAAAACGTTACTGAATGTCATGTTTAGCATTTTTTACTATTCACGTTTTTGATCATTTTTTTAATTCATTCTAGGAATCAAACAATACATACAATTTGAAATTAAAAAATATATAATTAAAAATAATATTACTATAAAAGGGAATGAAATTTAGAAATAAAGCTAATATAAATAAAGGCTGAAAGAGAGTAAGTTTAAAAGCTTGAGAATATGAGATGTTTGTGAACAGTATCAGAAAAAAATTTAATGCATGAGAAACATTTCGCAAATTAAATTATTTTCTTTCCGACTTTTACTAAAAATGTTTTGTTTTTCAAAATTATAATTTTATTTTGCTTTCAGAAATAGATTCGGAATTTGAGATACCTACTAAATTTTATTTATTTATTTCATTTATATTTATTTTACTTTGAAGCTTTGTTTTCTGAAAGAAACTTTTTTTTAGTTGTCCTTTAAAACTGTTTCAAATATATTTTTTAAAGTATTCACTGATACTTCGCAAGTAAAATTAGTCAACCTCAGAGATGAAATATATATTTTAATGTCTCAGAATATAAAGAAGGCAGCATGTATTTTATTCTCATTAATTAAGATTTTTTTTAAAATGGATATACTAAAGAATCAATTTGTTTAAACATTGCTGCTACTAATTAAGAAATTCTATTTAAAAATCATTCTTTTGTTTCTTTTACTAAGAGTTTTCAGTAATTAAAATCATTTATACATACAAATAAGAGCTTCTTTAGTATATTTATCAGTTTATAAACAAACAATTAGTTATCAATGTTTCTTTTTGATATTTTAAACCAATTCTTATTCCATTACCTTCTGAACAGTGAAGTTAAATTTTACTCCTTTCAAAAGTTTTCTATAAAGTACTATTTGTGCGATATATTAGCCATTATCAAAGAGAATGTTTGCGCTTATTCTCTAAATTTTCTCCCTCTTCGAAGATAAAGACATTCAATTTATAAATCGATAGCACTTCTATGGTCTTATATTATCTTGCTGATGATTTTGAATGTTTCATTTACTTTAGTGATTAAAATTTAGTTTGTCACTTACTAGCTTACAGGTACACTATGAAGGACTGAAATACCTATTTTTAGGGAGCAGTTTGTGTGAGAGAAATTAGAAATATACTATTAGATTTTTTTTTCGTTTTTTGAAATGAAAATAAATACACTTCAGACTACTAGTCTATATCAAATAAACAACTTTCTCAATTATATATTATGGATAAAACGGTTGTTTTGAGAACAGGCAGTGCTTGACGAAAATGCTTAGAATTCCAAATAATACTATTCAGATAAAAAAAATTAAAACAACATACATAAAAAAAATTTATAGAATTGTTATATTTTTAAATATAAACTGCAGCATCAAAACAAATATATTCACTGCTAGTACTAAGATTGTTTTTAAAATCAACTTAATTTGAATAACAGTTTTTTTTCAATAAACTATAAATGTCTAAGAAACCTCTATGAATGAATATTCATATTATTTTAAGATGTGCGTGAAGAGAATCATTATCTCTGATTAACTTTTTAATGACTTGAAAGTGAAGATTTTACTTCCTTTTGTCAAAGCAATCTACAACTGGTTAAATGTTTTGTATTCAGACAAAAAGTCATATATTATGCAGATTAGTTTAACTAAGTACAAATAGTATCTTTACTTCCAGAGTTATAAGTAACTATATTTCCCAGACTCTCCAATTTAATAAACTTTCAATAATTCATTTTTATTCAGCTTACTTTTATAATATTGTTTATTCACAAAATTAAAGCAAATGTATTAGTTGAAAACTCAAAATCTGATAAAATTATAAATTCTAAAAGTTTAAATTTATCTTCAATAATTTATTTGTTGAATGTACTTTTACAATAGTATATGAGGAGCAAATAATTATTAAACAAACATAGAAATTAATTAGAAAGATTAGTTCAATAATATAATTTTTATGATATTTTTAAAAATTGAACACAATGTCATATTTCAGAAAAATGAATCTTAAACTATAAAAAGATTTTTACTCTTAATTCTCCCCACCAGAATAGTAAAAAAAAGTTTTTGATTATTTTTCATGCTAATAATAAACTTGGCTGCCAACTTTAAAACTGAACGATAAACAAAACAATTACTTTGATAATTTTTACGAAAATCAGTGAATTTGTTTTTTTAAAAAGTTACATATTTTTTTTTCCAATTTTATAAAGAGAAAAAATTTCTTATTAAACAAAAAAGTGATAGGAACACCGATTTATTAAAATTCCAGGTATAAAAGAAATCGACAACGCCTAAGAAATGTAGTTTTTTTTGTATGTGGTAGCTTTAGTTCTAGTTTACGAGCTAATAGCTGTTTTATATTGATTTAAAGTTTTTTTTTTTGAGAGGACAAACACATTAAGTGCTTAAATAAACTCTTATAACTAAGCTTAAATTTATATTAAAAATTCATAACTTACCGTTCGCTAAAGAGTTATCTTCTTTTAGTTCTCCACTTTAAATTTATCTTTTTCTTCCCTGATATACATTATTAATTTATTTTAAAAATATAGCATGAATGTCTACTAATAAATGATATAGAATGTATTGTTTTTAACACCACAGAAATTTCATGAAACTTTTCTAATTAAGAGTTTTAGCCATAATAGCCATTAGTAAATTTATTTTATCTTTCATTATATAGTGCTTAAGTTTAGATTTTCCAATTTTTTTTTTAACTATATTGAAAATTGATACTTCTGAAATGAATTTCATTTAACTGAAATTCTATTTTACATTGTATTTTTTCTTTTTCAATTGTAATTTTTATTTCAAACAATTGTATTATAGAGTTTCCAAAATAGCCTTATGAAACTTAAATTAAAACTTTTAGTGAAATTCAAAACAGGAAAAATTTCCTACCATATAATAAAATGACATAATTCATTTAAAAAACAATACTTGTGTTTAATTTAGTTGCTATGCTTGCTTGTTATTGATAGCTTCACTTCCCACTACCAAGTTTAAATAGATAAAGACAAAAATACACAATTAACAAAAACGAGAATCGAATCCAAAGATAATGACGACTAATTGTTTTTATTCAAATTATGAATATTTAATGAAGTTGTTTATCTTCTTTCTTTCTCTCACTGGCTACTCGGGCTAAAAGCGCTTGACTTATCGTTCGTAACAATAAATTGAATTGTCTCTTACCGATTCACTCGGGTTCGAGTGCATGGAATAACAGAAATTGAGGGTTCAATTCTTAAATCATTTATCTATCTCTTTTAGGATACCTTTGATTACCTCGCAGGTTAGGAAGAGCTAGTTTAGACGTCTTACTTAGATTCACTATCAGCAACTAACTTTCAAACTCATTATTAAATTCTCAGCAGCTTATATATGCATCTGAATAAATCTATTCATTATATTTCATAATTTCAATCTAATCTACAAGAATCTAATTTCATTTTATTGCGAGATTTTGAATTTAAACACACACATTCAAGAAAAAAACAAAAGAGTTAGTTAAAGGATAAATTATCACATATAACTCAACGTCCCAAAGTTTGTTATTATTCTGAATATAAAAAGAAACTTATTTATAGTAAACTATTCAAATTCTTACATTACATCGAAAGAGCTGGAGAAGAAACTTCTGTCATTTAATTTCCCCCAAGACAATGTAACAAGATATATATTATGATTAAATTTCAAATTAATTTTCGATTAAAACTACAATATATTAAGATATGCATTACGATTAGATATCCACAAATATAAAAGTACGTAGTGATATAAATGTACTGAATCGAAAAAAAAATGCTTTGAACATCTGTTTGTAAAGAATATTGCGTCTTAAACAATTACTATATCGAAGTCTTCTGCAAACAGTAATTAAGCATTAAATTATAACCTCTGAATTAATTTAAATTCAATTGAGCTAGTAATGTAATAATTTATTAAAAGAAATGTAAAATAGATCAAAATAAAATAAAACAAAAAAAAAAAAAAAAAAAAACTCTCGCAAAATAAAATACTATGTATACTTCATTATATAAGTACTTCATTTAACTTATTTAACAACAAATAATTGAAGGATCTTCGGTTTTCATTATATAATGAAGTAATTATTAATGTCAGGATAATTATTTCTAACTGGAGAGATAAGTTTCTTAAATTTTGAAATATTTATGAGTCACTTAAGAAATTGATATTTAGAGCATCTTTAAATTTTCTAATATTCTAAAATTATACTTTTATCATATGATTACTCATTTGAATTTCTCTCTCTCTCTCATTCATCTCTATAGTGAACGTATTCAGAATTAAATATTGGTAATGGCCATGCTATTTGTAAATGTTAACACATTACTTTTGGGTATATTTCGTACACATAACGTATAAAAGAGCGTTTCCCATATGCAATGTGTTAAAAATGTGATTTGCAGAGAGATTATAATTTATTAGAATAATTTTATCAAATAGCTATAATATAATGCAACTGTTACGGTTTATTAAAAATCTTCTAGATCTAAAATTATATTATTATTTTATAAAAATTATCAAACAAATAATTTTTTGAATAAAAAAACAAACTTTTCATATTTACATATTTTCTTCTTTATAATAAACAATTTAAAGTTTCATGACAAGTCAATTGAAAATAATCCCCTGTTTAACAATTTATAAATAAAAGTAAACTAATTAGCTACATTAATAAAACAATCTCGGAACAGAACAACCAATTGCTATCTCAAATTAACTCATTTTAAACAAGATTATATAAATTAAACATTTATTTCTATACTCAAATCCATTCCATATAATTCCAGATAACTGGTACAATTGGTAATTCTACAGAATTGAAACAAACTGCTAAAGACATTTAAGATTCCTTTTATCGTATGTAATAAGGAGATTTTCAAGTCTTGTACCAAGTATGATGTCAAGAGCTTGAGTCGTCAAGAAAGTAAACAGTTAATTTGGACAAGAGGTATTAGTGCGTTAAGCGAAAGCCTTTTCTACAATAGCCTTATCTGGAGACTGCAACCTGGTAAAGAGACAGACTTCGCTTCCGGTACTGTCGCCTAACTCATTAGAGCATAAATCTGCCATTGTTGACTGAGTACTTCAAGCCCCCTCCCGTTTACTTAATTGCTGATGCTGATGTTCAGGGAGAACTGTCTTTCATAATGTTGTCATAAATTACAATGAAATATATTAGTTTATGATCGGGTAAATTGGATATACCATCCCAAAATTATTTCTTAGGATACCTTAAAGCATTTTATTTATTATGGGCTCATGAGTTGATCTACAATATGGTTCTATAAATACAAAAAAAAAAAAAAAAAATGCTGTCCATTATTTCATTTTATAACCTTTTCTATTAATTTTAATATTATACGTAAGCCTTAAAACATTTTAAGTTTAATTTGCTTTTATGAATATAATCAATTGAAATAATTAATTATGATAACTGAAGTAGTAAAAAAAATAAATAACACACTAAATAAATTCATTCAAATAGAAATATTTCACTCAAACTTATGACAAAAAACTGCATCTGATGGAATTGCAGAAACACTATTTCAATATTAAATACATATTTTGTTACGAGTGTGGTTCAAAAGTACTGTTTTGGGAATGGGAAATGGGGTATTAGGAGAGGGAAATGAAAATGGTAAATTACTCTCTCACTGTATTACTGTCCAATGATCGTTTTCCCTTTTTTTTAGAGATCCATGCATATGATACCCTGCGCATCCCAAAAAATTGCTCCATAATGTTTCTTGTTGCTTGATTTCTGGTGTATAATCACGAATTTAAGTTTAATTGGCATTGGCAACTCGAAACAAAATCAGGACGATAACTCGTTGCTCCAGCAATCAAATTTTGATTTGGCAGCAAATGGCTACCAAGTCATAACAAATCTATAAATCAACAACATATTTGTTTTGGCTCTATTTAAAAGATGTCAGCATACAATAATAATACCAACTTGATTTGTCAACACTATTTGTCGTCAGAAACAGATTCTTATTGAACTACCCCCGTATATATTTATTGAAAAGTTTAGTTGTACCCTGAATAGCAATTTTTGCGTAATTGTTACTTATAGTTTTCTGAAAAGTCGATTATCCATAATTTATACTACCAATTTATTAAATTTAAGAATAGAGTTATATGACAAGTTGAAAAAAATTATTTTATCAAACATTCTTTTACTGAGTATCAAGATGAGAAGAGAAAAATTGGAGAGCAAGTACAAATTCTTCACTCATTTTTACGTATATTATTAACTGTAATAATTCATCAAATTTATTAAATTACATGCTAAGAAAGAAAAGAAAAATCAGTATCCTTATGTGAACGAAAAGGTTTACTCACATAAAAAGCTATATGGCATTTTGGAAATGTTATTTTATTTAGAATTCAATTAATCATGTATTAGAATGTAAGAAGAGACAAAGAACAAATATAAAATATACACTTATTTTTTGTGCATTATTAAAGTATATGACGTACATTATTATTATTGTTGGCCACATTCGCTAAATTATAAACTAAAAAAATAAAATAATAATCTCTGTCTTAATGAATATGTTTACTCACAGCATTGTGTGTAGAAAAATATTTTGAATTTTTAAAGTTATATTTTTTTCGTTTTTATTATTTTGATATTTCGACTGAAGTTACTAGATTAATATCATATAGTTTTAGAGAAAACTTTAATCCTTAGAAAAAATTTTTGTGTGATTATTGTGATTCTCGTTATTACTGGAAATGTGTAAGTAAGGGTTGATAAAAAATTTAATAGAAATTTTATTTCAAGAAAATATAAAAAAAATTAGAAGATAGTATAACGTATTTGAAGCACGGCATACATTAATTACTGACATAATTGCATTTGGCCTCAAATATACCTTCAGGGAAAACACTATAAAGTTAGTATGTATAAAATAATCTAATAAATAATATAAATTCACATTTCTGTTATTGCTTATTTCCATATTTTGGTATGCCCGTTCGGTTACGTATTGCTGAAAAATGCACAAAAAAGTCCATGACAAAACTCTACGTATAGGAGAATACTTTTTTGTATAGCGATCACACAATTTCACTCCTCATTTAAGCAAAAAATTAAACAATATGGCTTTTCGTTATTGAAAGGGTATATTGTACTAAAAGATTAAGCTAATTTGTGTTACTGTTCTTGTGAAAAAAATAAGCGTGTTGGCGTTTTGAATTTGATGTTTAGATGGGAGAAATAAAAAAATCTTAACCTCTGTATTTGCAAAAATTTGTTGGAAAAAATAGTCGTATGCTGTCCAAAATAATATTCAAAAACCTCGTATATTTTTAAAACATCGTAGTGATGGCCAAAAGATGTTGAATTTTCCAGGTTTTCTAGCAGTGATAGAAAATGCGAGGAGTTAAATCAAACCATTCACACTGTTTAATGGACTATGTTGTTGCGTCAACTAGTAAGTGTTAATGCAGGAAACAGTCAAGAAGAATCCTTGAAGAAAACCAATTACATCCAGAAAATCAAGGAAAAGAAACTAGCACATTTAATCAATAACTCCATAAGGATTTTGATATTAGGAAAACTGTCTTTTTTTACAGATGAGAATAAATATAATGCTTTCCGTAGTGATGGGCGTGGTAAAAGGAAACTTGTCAGAGTGAAACGAAAAATTGAATCATTAATGCCATTCCGTCAATGAAGTATATTGGGGTGGAGTCATGGTTTGAGAACGTGTCGCTGATGGTAGCAACCTTCATGGAAGGTACTATGTAGATTTGAGATAGTGAAGATAATGACAAAATAGCCTGCAAACTTGCTCATTGGGGTTTACACAGAAGTCAGGGAATCTTCAGCATGATAACGTCCAAAACACACAGCAAAGATTGCTGAAAAAATGTCTTCTTTACAAAAGTACTTGCTGTAATATCCTTCCTCTCTCACCAGATTTGAGATCCATTAGATGTATAGGATAGACTGGTTCAAGTGTTAAAAATACAGTGTCCGGGAAGGAATATTCTTCTATAAAAAATGTATTGTTGGCGTAGTCTGTCGTACGTCGAATGCAGACACAAATCTTATTACCTCAATTGCTGGCAAAACGGCGCCACCGCACAGCGGCAACGCTTCCGTACATTTTGCTGCCGCTGCCGCCACAGGCGGCGTACCGGCGCACCGCCACGCTGCGCGTATACGCTTTGCGTACCGCCGCGCATGCGCATGCTTCAGATGAGCTAGTTTTGGAAGACATCTGTTTCCTAGTCACGACCTCCTCTCTGGATGGAGGAAAGGGATAGATCTTTGTGGTAATTCTCTGGAGATTAGCTCAAAGGGATTGAAGGAATCAATTTCTCTTTCTACCCACCCCATTATATACTATAACTATATATATATATATATATATATATATATATATCTATATATATATA
>BMAW01028089.1:1048560-1059633 GCA_019974015.1 Nephila pilipes
GATTTCCTTTTTTAAATTTTTGATTTTGTTAGGTTACAGTTTTTTCAATTCTCTTAATTATTGTATAGGTCTCTTATTGTTTTGTAGGTATTTCTAGAATTTAGAGTTCGCATTCTGACAACGCTTAAAAATTTTATTCCAATTACAAAGATTGATGGTATTTAGCTAAGTAGCATAACTATGGCTCATATGTATGCTTTTTCAAGTATTTTTATGACTTGAAATGATAGCATTAATGAGTAATTAAAGTGAGTAATTATTTTTTTAATTTTAAATTTTTTGTGTTTTGGAATCTTTTAAATTTTTTTGCATTTTTTCTATTAATGTTTGTTAATTCACGTGGAGTGTTATATTTGGAAAATCTTGATTTTTCTCTTAAGTTTTTTAGTTTTTGATTTTTGCTATTGTTTTTTCAAAAGAATTTTTCATTTTCGTTGTGTTTTTCTTTTCAATTTTTTCTTTGGATTTTAAATTTTCAAAATCTTTACAATATATATTTTTTTAGTTTATAACTATTTTTTAATAATGTATTTTGTTGATGCGAATAGTTAGGTCAATAATTCTAGAATAATATAGCTTATGTAAAGGTTCTTTCAGCAGTTTTGGTATTTTCCAAAAATTGCTTAGGTCCTTAAAATTTTTTTCAAATTTCTAATATATATATTTTCATGAGATTTAAAACTTCTGCAGTTCTATTTCTACTGAAGGAGTATGATTACACACAATCGATAAGCAAAGAAAAAAAATTTCATTACAAATATGAACGAAAAAAAAAAGAATTTAAAAGCAATATATATTTATTTTAAATTTAAAGCAATATAAACAAATTTAAAAATAAGCCAAATATTTGAAGTATGAAGTGCAAAGATGACATATACCACGCGCACGCATAATGGAAGATTATGGGAACAAAGAAAGCGTTCCTATCCCTTCCTGATTAAAGGAGTACGTATAATTAGACAATCAATAAACAATAGTTGACGGCACAAAATCTCACTGATTTTCCCTCTTCACCCTACACTTGATCTCCTGTCTCACGAATCCATTTCTTCCACCACCTCCTTGTCTGCCTGGATTTTGAGGTCTCTCATATTCCTGCATTCCAACGAAACCCTTCTTTAATATGGAGATTTTAGTGCAATTCACAATCCGTCGTTTCTTAACATTATTTGCATAGCGGAGATTTCCCCCACCGGTATAAGGGTGAGATCAGGATTGTACATCCACTGTCAAACCTAGCACTCTCAAATGAAAAGGATAGAAAGAAGTACGCTATAAATTGGATTGAAAGGTACAGATTGGAACGATCTCTCATTCCTTTCCTTTCCGCACGCTCTTACTGAGGTTGAGGAATGCCTAGAATTCACTTACGGACATCTTGAAAATCGAATGTCGAGAAGATGCGATTCAAATTTCTAAAAGATTCGGTCAAAGTGAATCCACGTTTAATTAGTTGAAGATCGGTCGACTCTTTTCGCCGATTTTGAAATCAACATCGAGGAAAGATCCGTCTAAACTAGCTCAGAGTTGAAGTTTAGTCGAATGTTATTGGGATGACGAGGGAACTTGAAATGAGTTATTTTGAGTTACGTAGAGTTAATGTGGCTGCATGATTGGAAATATCTGAATAAGTATTGGAATTTTTTTTGTAGTTGCAGCGCTCAGATTTAAATAAGTAGTTAAAATTCGGAACTCCGAAAATACAAGTAGAAATTTTGAACTTTTCATTACACACATGCACAGCAGTAGATTTATAAAATTGCCAACTCTTAACAAGTAGTAAGATTTTTTTCTTTTTCTTCTGTAATATTGGTCTTGTTTTCCTCTTCCAGTTATGAAACCTCAATCAACAAAATGTATTGCATACTCTGTAACCTTAAGGGGACTTTGCACCTTCAAAAATTCGATTTTTCAAATTTGTTTTCAAAAAATAGTGTTGAATGTTAGGAACATTTTAAAGCAAACCACTTCAAAATCCGACAATTATTACGTCCCGTGCAACAAAAAATGTAAATGTATAAAGTAAACAAATGTATTGTTCTATGTAATGCAATGTAAACAAACCTCTTTTTCTCAGTTTGTTATTTTCACACTTTCCCACAAGATTAAAAAAAAAAAAAAATGTTTTGCATGCAGAGCTTTAAAATTTTACATGAATGTTGTACTTGTAGATCTTTATTCTGTGAACCTCAATTTTGTTAATAGGATAATTAGATTTTATTTTATAACATGATACACGAAAAAAAAGTTACTAAATTCAAACTTGATAACTTTTTTAATTTTTCAATTTTTTAAATGTAAGATAAATTTAAAATTTGAAGTTAACAGAATAAGGTAATTATTTAGCTTTAATTTGGTATAATAATTGTGGCTCAACTGTATATCTTTCAAATGTTATCTTGTGGGTAAGCTAATTTATTTTTTAAATTTTTGTACTCATATTTCATGTTGTATAAGAAAATATATTAATTTAATAGCAAAACTTGACCCAAAATTTTAAACTATACACTTTATTACACAAACTGGCAAAGTTGAAATTGAATGAGCAAATTAAATGAGCAATGAAAGTTGATATTGAAATGAGCAAAAATTGTTGATTTATGAAGAATCGAAAAGAGAGAGAGAGAGAGAGAGAGAGAGAGAGAGAGAGAGAGTTTGTCAAAATGTTCTACTATTGATTTCGTAAGGTACTAAGTCCCCTTAAATTATACTACACTCAAATAATTTAAAACACTAAATACATAATTTAATTATACCTGTGTACTTCTGTACTTCTTCTGTAGTCTTAAGTATTTAAGTAATCATCAAAAAGTTCAAGTAAATTTTAGAAAAAAAACTAGAATTTTTTTTAAAAATCAAATTTTGGGAAAATTTATCTGAAATCATAATTAAAAACGATGCTATTTAAATTTTATTTTAATGATTATCAACAATGCTAGATTATATTTAGATATATTCAATGAAAATGTGTATGTATCAATTATAAAATCATCTAGACATTTTAATAAGTTTAAGCATTGTGTGCACAATAGTAATCAATTTTTCTAAAAGTGCAATATGGATTGGATTGATTATATAGCAACCAAACTGTAAGAAAATTACGAGGCATATTGTAAATATGTATCATGGTTGGTACACATCTGTTTTTTGATCGGCAATTCATAACATGTAGGGAAAGAAAACACAACAGAAACAGTTATCGAGTATTGATTGCTGCAAGTGTAAGTGTCAAAAATGTTCAAATTGCAATAAAAACTAATCTATATGAGCTGAAGTATGTTAAGATTAATATATGAATTTAAGTATACTATCGTAATATTTATCTGGTTTGTATAGTTATTGTATATCTTACAGACAAAATAACAATAATGTTAATTATTCTCAACTTAATAATTCAGAAATATTTTCTTAAAAAAAAAGGGATCTCAAGTTTACTGCACTCCCTCAAAACATCTTTTTAAATACTCAGCATTTAAGACTAGTACATTTGAAAAGTTTGACTTAACTTTTGCTCGAAATAGGAAAAAAATAGGAAAGAGCCGTGACAATCTTTTTCCTTTCCGAAAAGTTAATTCTTGAAATATCACATCGATTTTCAAAGCCAGCTTAGAATTTTGCAAATGTATACCAAAAGCTGATAAAAATGATTTTAAAACTGAACAAAGAATATTTGAAGAGCCGTGTTAAGGAATCTGCTAACTGGATTCTTTAAAAAAAAAAAAAAAACTCTTCAAATATTTGACTTTTACGTACTTCAGTAGAAAATCGAGCGCTCTTCTAAAAGCTTGTTTTCAAATTCGCAGAATCAGTGAAACTGGAGTTAGTTCATGGAATATCTAAACATCTTTTTCGTAGATGCTACGTTTTTTTAAGTAAATGAGGCATTTTTATCAAGGAACGGTGGTTTTTCCCATCAGTCTTCGAGATGCGAGCGCTGTTCTCAGTCTATTTTACACCGACACTTTTTCCCATTTATTTATGTTTAACGGTAGCAGTCCAAATTGTTGATAAAAAATGCTGACAAAAATAGCTAAAGTACATATAATTATTTTGTAGAAATTTACCTGGAATAATAAAATAGTCTTTAAACCACCCCGCAGTATTTCTTTCACAATATTCTTCAAATTCATTCGCCTCATGGAATAAAGAATCAGAAAATATGTTATTATTTTATCATATACAAAATTTTAGATTTCCTTGATGAATTCTTACTTCTAGTATATGTTTTAACAGACTAGAATAAGTTTCCATACTCTCACGTGAAAACCTAAAAACTTATACAGCACATTGCATTCTGTAAACAAAATACATTCATATAAGAATCGAAAACTGATATTTCATATAGTGAAGTCATAATAGAGTAAAACTAAATTGAAATGACGATAAATTGACTAATGAATAATTTTTATCAACTTATTTTTACTTTTGAAAATTGGTTACCTTTTATATATTACATATATAATTAGGTTTTTAAAAATTTACTATTTTTTTTTATTGACAGTTATTAAAAAAACCAGTTAAATTCTTTATTCATTAGTTACACTTTATCTATCCAAAATGCTTTCTTTTTTGAAACCTAGCTTTCATAGTTTCTTCCAATTAGTGCAAAGGCATAATTGTTTCTCATCAGTTGAATAATAATAATATTAATGAAGAATGGTTAGTAAAATGTTTGCCTTGGTTTGATTTAATCAGAATATTTTATATACTGCTGGTCTATATATATATATATATATATATATATATATATATAAAGAAGCCCGATGCAATGCATAATTTTCATTCATAGATATTAAAAAAATGCAATTACCTTATAATTGTCCCTTGTTAATTTTCTTTCGTATTTTTAAATTTCGGATAGCTGTTGGATTCAAGAATGAATTATTTTTTTGTGTTATGGACTTAATCTTTTTTTGTCTCTGGAAAATCACAGAAAATGTTCCAAGTGATAAAATTTTCCCTGCTTTTGATAACATAGATGGGATCTATACTATAGGATCTTAGTAATGGAGTTTGATATTTGAATCTTAATTAGATGACGAAGACGAAATATGATTAGTTCATTTATCGAAATTCCGTACCACGTCACATAAGGACTTTGATTCTTTGATTTAGCTCTTCGTACTTTCAAGTGGCAATATTAGTAGCATCGGGCCCGAGTTAAAGATTCCTTTCACACTAAATGTATGACTTCCATTCGATTGTTTCTGCACCGCAATAACGATTAAAATCGCTCTCTTGAGGATGGCTATGGTTAAACAGCACCAAATGTTTGATATCTGATTCTACTTAAGACCGTCGTGTGGAATAATAAAATGTGGTGCACTTTAAAAGCAATTGTGTCTCAAGATTTGCTCATGGTGTGATGTAGAAGTTATATGAGGGTAAAACCAATTCAAATTTCATTCTCATTATTTGATCGTGGCTCATAATCACAAATTCCAGTGTCTATAGCTCTAGGAATGCTAGAATGTAATGTGAATTCAAAATTTAGAACTAATTTTGCCATTGATCTTTCCCTCCTCTATTCTCCCTCCTATAATGAAGTCAGTCACGATTGGAAACAAAAAGAGCTCATTTTCCTAGATATCTGAGATTCACATTTCTTGAGAAAACAATTTTATTTTATAAGAAAGAAAAAAAAAAAAAAAGAAAGAGAGAATGAGAGTAAAGTTTATAAATTAATGAATTTCTGCTAAAAGATAAATTAGATTATTTATTACGCAGCAAAGACCAATATAAAAACATAGGAATGATCAGTTCCACAAAAAAACGACTCAAAAACCTCAAAAACTGAAATCTAATGGCTTATAGAAAATGAGTTATGGAATCTAGTGAGTTTTTTTATTCAGTTGTTAATCCACAAAAGTGTCAGTACAATTTTTTGAATATTAAAAATTCAAATATTTAGATCTAATGAAAATCATAGAACGCGTGGTGTATATATATATATATATATATATATATATATATATATATATATATATTTCCCCTTTTAAAAAAATCTTAAAGGAATATATACTTCAACAGAGAGAAAGTTTCGTATGCTTTCCTATTAAAAAGATTAATTGTGAAAGTAGATATAAATAATCTTTTTTTTTAACATTCTTCTCGAATTTTTCAGCCTACCCAAAATTCTTTGATCCTTTGCAAATCGATCATTATCTCTTCACGAATAAGTGTACTTAATTACAACTGTAAACACAGTAGCTCTGATGAATACCTCTTTTAAATCTCTGTTTGAGGCGTGCGTAAAGATGAGTAATGACAGGTATTAGTTCATAGACATTTGTGTTTACTCTAGAGTGTTATTTTTCTTTCCCTTAATCCTGATAGCAGCAGAGTAGAACGGCAGATTTCCTTAATTACTACTTTAAATCGATTCCCAGACATCTCTTGAGAAATCCATGCATCTCATAAAGTTGATTACTTTTAATTCGCAATTTTTATCCTTCTGTACTGCGAGGCTAAATAATAAGTAATTTCAAATTAACGATCACAAACTTTTTTTAAGCAAGAATAATTTTTGGGTAATTGATAGTCTTCTATGTATGTGAAAAATTTTCCAAATCCTATTTTAGAGGTAACAGAACTAAACGGTATTTTAATTGTGAATTGTTATTTAGAATACAATAAGATTTACTTTAAGCCATCCCCCGTTTAATGCTGATTTGATTTAATGCTGTCATTCTGTTTTGCTAAATTTCATTTTGTATTTTCTTACCATTCACCAGGTTTCTTTTTAGTTTTATTTTAAATTAATTTAATTTTTGAAATCGAAGACATCGAAATTTAAGGGATCTCAGGACCAAAATTTTCAAATTGCTTAAAAAAATATGTTGCAACCCTATCTTATTTAGTGCCAAAAGTTTAAAAGTTTAACCTAATGGCTGAATATTTTAGTGCCAAAAGTTTAACCTTTCAGAGTTATCAAAAAAAAAAAAAAAAAAAAAGAAAAAAAGAACCTTGTTTAACCAGTTTTTTTAAATTTTTTTAAACTTTTCAACTATAACCATTCCTCTCGAAATAAGAAATTTTAGCTTACGCACAGGATTTCTCAAAACTGATTCATCACGTTAATTTGAAATTTCATACACATATAGAAACAAGTTGCTTTATGACTTATATATCAATTTCCAGGCAAATTTTTAACAGAAAAAAATTTATGAGAATTTCAGTTGGATTTCTTATTTAAAATTTCATAATTTTTTAAATAATTGTATTTATTTATTATTATTATGTTTGCTTTCAAAAATTTTAAAAATTATGTATAGTTTTTAAACTAAATGCTTTTCTACTAAATAAAATAACTTTTGTAAATTTTGATCAATGTAGTACATCAGATTCCTGTGCGCAGTAAAATATTAATTTTCGTAGTTTTAAAAAAGAGTTGAGTTTGTACTTCTATATAAGATTTTTAAAATAATTGCATAAAAATATGAGAATTAATGTAAATATATGTGAATATTATATAGTAAAATTGTCAAGTTTCTGCTTTGTTTCTTTTCATTGGTTCGAAAATTGACCTCTTTTTTGCTTACACAAATAATAGTTAAATATCATTATGTATGGTATACAATACTTATATGTGTATAGCACATGTACAAAATATGCCAAACATAAGCATCTTCTTACTTTGTAAATTAGATTAACTTGAAACTCAGGTAGCTTTCTCCACTTTGGACTCGGTTTCATTGATAAAAGTTTGGTAACGGTAACCTAAATCGTTGATCAAATTGTTTTCAATTTGATTCAAAAAGGGATTAAAAGAAAGAGGAAGAGTTTTGGATGGTCTGTCTTTTGCTATCGACATTTTTTAACGAGAAAAAAAATGAGCAAATAATACTGCATGACCATCTTAAAGATAAGTAAATATGTTAACAAAATAAATACATAAAATAAATAAAAATGTAAAAAAAATAAAGAGATTCGGAATAGTTATGACCTTCATTACAAAAATGAACTATATGTGTATGTTTATATGTTCTGTAACATGAGTATTATACATCCCAAATTAACATAAAAAAACTTAAAATTAAAATAAAAATTGTTTATTTTTCATTGTATGTTGCCCTTTCCAAATTTACCATATATTAAAAAATGAGCTTGTTAAACGCTTTTCATTTAGCGCTTTGTTGAAGGGCTGCACGAGGTTTTATTATGAATCGAATGCGTAAATAAAGGGGGTGTATTTAAGTTGCATTTCATTCTAAACTTACAACTTAATTTAGTTTTATTTGTATTTATTCGAGCCCTCTATTTTAACACGTTTCGAGCTTATTGACCACTAGGGATCATTTCAATTTCTTCATTAGTATTCTTTAACCCTTGAAGGACATTTTGCATCGGTTTTTAGAGTGCACCGTATCCTCGTGTGGACTCGTTTTATACGGATTTTGCTACATAATCACTGGTCGATTATTCGGAGACAGGGTACATCATAACTTGATGCGGATAGGGCAGATTTAATGGTTTTTTTTTTATTTCTGACCCCTCCCCCGATGACACGAAAACAATTTATAAAAATGAGACATTAAAATTAAACTAATATACATCAAGCAACAAGAGAATAATCATAAAAAATCATTTTGACAAAAATCCTGAAAAAACAAAAAAATCAGCCTCACAGTGAGAATTGCGTAATCAGCACATTGCAACATATTGAAATCATGTAATCGCACTATTTTTCTCTCTATATATAATATGCATTTTATTTGATTGTAGGAATCTTAAGATTACTTTACGTCGAGGAACTCAGATAAATAATATCGTATTACTGTCATTTATTTAGCAATAATTTTTTTTAATCTACATAATCTTTAATATCGAATGGAGTGACGCTAAAGTTTTGTATAAACTTATTTTAAAAATATATTTAATTTGTGAGATTCATATTTTAAAAAAACGTATTTTTTAAATCAAACATATATACTGTTTTGAAAAAAAAAAAAAAGATTAAATTTTTTCCCTAAACTATGTTAACTAAAAACGTTTTAACTAAACTATGTTAATTATTAAAATTATCTTTATCCTAAACCATGTTAGTTACCAAAATTCATAAATAACCTCTCCCGTTAACATTTTAAAACTAAAAAAAAAAAAAAAAAAAAAAATTAAAGATCTGTGTGTGTATACAATGTTAAAAAGTATTTAATATTTTAAATTCTACTTTTCGTATTAAAATCTAAAACTAAACAACGAGTTTCTCACTGAAATCAAAAAGCATTTGTAAGCAAATTATTTTATAAGCTTATTTCCAAATAAACTATTATTAAAATTTTAGCATACTATAAAAAGCATATCGTATCCAAAGCTATTAATTAAACATTTACTTTACAATATAATCGCAAACAGATATAACAATTTCATCTACAAACGAAATTTACCACCAATAAAAATTATTTTTACATCATTTTGTTCTTTAAATTGTATTAAATACAAAAACAAATTCAAGACGGATAGATTGTGATCCGTAGCAGAAATAACTTTCAAACCATTACCTTTTAGTAAACCATTAAAGAAATAATAAAAAGTGTTCCATCCCACAACCAAAACCCGTTAGTAATCAAATATTATTTTAATGGAATTCTGTTTGGATAACTTTTATTGAAACTGAAAACAAGCTGGAAAACTGTAGGGTGTGTGTTAAGAGAAAAATTTCAAACCTCAAATAAACCATGGGATCCGTGTCTGGCTGACGCGATCCACTCATAAATCATCCATTGTAAAAGAGAGAGAGAACAGTTTTGTTTCTTGATTGCTGTTCATTATTTACGAGAATACGGGTTGAGTTTTGACGCAGAAAGTTCGATAAATTAAGTTGCGCAGGAGCACTCAAGTTAACTGACAGCTTAAGTGCCATTAACTTTTCTTATGGTTGACCAATACAAACTTCAACTTCTCTTTTCGCATTTCAGCTTATAAAACTGGCGAATAGCTAGTTGATGAAATTTTATACATGTAATGAATTATGGATTATATTGCAGTTCCTTGAAGAAATTCCAAAATATTTTTTCATAGATATTACAATTCGTTATCATCCTATAACTTCGGATACCGTATTTTTTTATATTTCATGCTGTCATTTGAAGGTAAAATTTAAGTTTATAAGAAATACACACACACACACACATATATATATATATGTATGTATACACATACATACATATATATATATATGTATGTATACACAAACATATAATATATATATGTGTGTGTAACCTGAAATTTATATTTAATTGAACTACAAGACTGATTTTAAATCACAAATTAAACTAGGAAATTATTTCAAAAATTAAAATTATAACTATTAAAGAATTACAATTGTATCAATAAGAAGTAAAACATAACGATAAGAAACTATAAAAATAGTCAGAATAAAAAAACTAAAAAAAAATATGTTATTCAAATTTAACTATAAAAGAAGAATCTATAAAATTCAAAGAAAGTAAATTAAATGAAAAATAAATAGAGTAGAGCAAAAAGTAGCAAAACAAGATAGAATTATTGAAAAAATTAAAAAAAAATATCTGAAGAAAAACTGTAAAATAATATACTTAAAGTTATAAGCTTTAGACTCTAAGCATGGGTTATTTTAGAATTAATGGCCAAACTATCCTCACGAATATAACATGTTATTAAAATGATGGTTATGAAATCAAAAAGGCAATTGAAAAGAAGTTAAAATCATTAAAAACAATTAAGGAAAAATAATAGCACAAATAAATTCTTAAAATCAAAAACTAAAATAACGATAGAACAAAAATGTTATTAAAACAAAAAATAAACCAAAATGAACAATTAGTTTGTATGTGCGTATCTTCACATATTAGAAATCGATCGGCACGATACAAAAATATACTCAAAATAAAATAATCAGTTTGGCATTAACTTTCAAATATACTTTAAATTTAGAAATATTAAACACTTACATGTTGAAAACTTATGAATGCAAAAATATGCAAATCAAACAAGGTCTTGATGAACATATAGCACGGATTTAAAGTAGCAAAGAAACCAGAAAGACGGCAAAAAGAATAAACTATATATATATATATATATATATATATATAT
>BMAW01028089.1:1060033-1081587 GCA_019974015.1 Nephila pilipes
GATACAAAAAAATTATTCTTGCTGGTTAAAAATTGCTAAGTATTATAGATATGTTGAGCATTACTTCCACTATTAAAAATAATGCTGGTATTGTCAAATATACGAGTATTAATTAGAAGCAGATTTATGCTATTTTTATCTAAGTTTATGAAGATCCTTTTAATTCTATTCTTATTCTTATTATGAGTTGTAAAAGAGATTTATAAGAAATTTATTATTAGTATATTACTTAAAGTTATGGCTTATGAAAAATGCAATTTTTTTTATTTATATTAGTTTAAAAAGCAAAATTGTACATCTTTTAGTAATAAAATATATGAACAGATTAAAGGTATATCATAAGGTGGGTTACAAGTAATTGTTTTGTCAATATATATTTGTATTTTTATGAGGATAATTTTTTTTTATCATAATAAATTGAAGATGTTTAGATAGGCTGAAAATGTTATTTTCTTTCAAATAAATAATTATAAAGATGCTAAAACTTTTTTTATTCTCTTTATCCTGAGTATTTAAATTTATTTCAAAGTAATGTTAAATGAGGCGGAATATTTTGATTTTTTTAAAAAAAAACAGTTAATATTCCTAGTGATACATATGATAAAACGGTTCTTTTTTTTTAAAAAATATACATGAAGTACCCTTATAGGGGATTTCATTAAGTCTGAATATTTTAGGAATATACTTTGTAATCATGTTTTATGTAATTGTAGACTTGTGACCAAAATATAGGATATTTGATTTAACTTGCATAAGTTTTAAAAAAATTTATCTGCTTACAGATTTTCCTACGAATTTTATTAAGAGTAATTTAAATCATAAAACTTGTAAATAATAGGTTTTTCTGTTTTTAAATTGCGCTTTTTCTCTCTCCTTTTTTTCTAATTTTGCAATAATTTTTTCGTTTCATAGCTTTTACAAGTTTACTTGAATTAGTCCCTTTCTCTCTGATGATGTCGTCCTCGTCACTTGACCGAGGTTCAAAATTACGAGGTCCGTCGCCAATAGCCTTCGTATTGCTTCTAGTGCGAAGTTAATACAACCAAATCAAACCAAACATTCTCTCTGACAGAGGGCAAAAAGTTACATTTCCGGTTTAAGCTTAGTTTCATTCAAGTGAGAGATTTGGACGAAAATTGTTGCCATGTATGGCATCTCACGTATATTTTTGTAATATTTTCTTAGTCTGAGAGATTTATTGTTTAGATTGTTCTCTTGCTATCAGATACAGATTGAATATATCCCTTTGTCTACACCAGAGGTCTTCAAACTAGATTCCCTATAACTTTGGCAGTGGTTCCGAAAGAAATCACTATTTGTTTAAACAAAGAGCCAAAATTTAAGTAAAATTTTAATTTTTATAAAAGATCAAAATCTTAAAGGAAGTTTGATTGAAAAATTAAACATAAATAAATATTTTGTAGTTAAAATTAAATCTTAAATTTCGTAAATGTCACGTGCTTCAAATACATTAACCGAGATACATTAGGCTACATATTAGTCTCCATTATTTGCTCAGGCGAAGAAAAGCTCACTTATTTGTCCCCTTATTTCACTATTTTCAATGTTAAAGGAAAAATTGACACCACCCTTTTAAAATTGATTTCGTTTTGAAAGATAATATTTAATGCTTTCCTAATTTGCACAATATTCAGTAGATGGTAACGCTCATCCCGATAAAAATGTAAAAATTAGTTTGGTCCAACATTAATCAGATCTGCAAAAAACATTTCTTGAATACTTCCTGGTTTCAAAAGAAAAATTATCTTGGATCCAAATTCCTTCTCAAGACTGTGACACCTCCAAACTCCCAATAAAAGAAAGAGAACAACAAATTGGTATATCGACTGACACTTAATTGAAACTAAATTATAATCAAGTTGATATTATGCATTTTTGGATCGAGATTAGAAAAGAATACCCTGAAATTTCCAAAAGAGCTGTGAAACGTGGAATGTCATATGTTTCAGCATATGTATGCGAAGACCTTGAAAACAGATTGGATGCTGAAAATGACATTAGGTTGCAGATTTCAACAATTATTGCAGACGTAAAAATACTTTGAAATAAAAAAGACAATCACTGCCAAGTCATTAATTTTTTTATTTATTTGTTATAGTTTAAAACATCTTTGTTTTTATTTATTATTAATAGAACATATTTTAGAAACCCCCTCCCCCCAAATACCCATTAGCACATTACCTTATTAAGACGTTTTTATTATGATAAAATAGAGGTACAATAATAATTTTATACATTTGATTAGGATAATCTTATAAATTTGATTAGGATAATTTTATGAATTTGATTAGGTTCCTTCAAGAAAATAGTAAGCTGAAAGGGTTCCCCGAAGTTTGAAAGTTTGAATACCTATGATCTATACAATTATTATTATTTCGTCTTTTTCATCTTGTTTCTTTTGCATATTATTGTGGATTTATGGAATTTCCATATTGGGTTATAACATTTTTCTGTCGGGATTGTTTGGTTCCTTTAAAGCATTGTTTAACCAATGGATGTTTCAAAAGCTAGGTTCAGATTTTAAAAATGTAATATGGTTTTTCTTTTGTTTGTTTTTCCTGCTTTGTTATGTACTTATCTATTAGTTGAACTTTAACTTCTTGCCCAATTTATAGGTTTAGCATTCTGTCATATATGTATGATTCAAAAAGTATTTATGCTAGGAATTGGAAATAAGAATCAAGTAACTCACTGAATCACTGAATATGAGAATATTTTCGTCGTCTTTGGAACAAATTTACCGAAGCTGTTTTGATTGTTCTTTAGTTTCCGGAAATCAACTAATTAACCGACTCAATAATAAACGCTTACAAACAAGCCTCATCACCCATCAAAAATAAAAACTTAACCTACACACCCAAAAATATTAAGAACCTCATCACACAGAATAATAAAATTAGAAAATTATATCAAAGAACCTTCGATTCAACCATCAAAAACCAATTAAACAGAGTTTCGGCAGAAATTAAAAAAGAGAAGTTTTGAAGAAAATTTTGAAGAGGTTCAAAATTTCAAAAAATGGAACTCCAGATTAAAAGCCTTCAACACACAAGACAATTCACTTTGGCAAACAACTAACTTTTTCAAAAAGAAAAACCAAACATACCCATCCTCAACTCGAACAAAGGCACAGCAGCAACCGATTTTTAAAAAGCAAATTTCCTCGCAGAAGCCTTGACTACAATTTTTCTAGAAAATCCTCGTCCAGCTAACTTTAAAACTAACATAGATAACCAAGTTAATAACAAAATTAATGAATTCTTTATCTCCACTACTAACAATTTCATCGAACCAGCCTGCCCAGAAGAAACCATAAATTACATCAAAAAAGTAAATCCTAAAAATGCACCTGGAAAAGAAGAAATCACTAACAAAATGCACGAAAACCTACCATTAAAAATTATTTTTATCACCAGTTACCTAATTAACAAAATACTAAAATTCAAACACTTTCCTAATTCATGGAAAACATCTGTAATTTTCCCCATACTTAAACCTGGAAAAAACTCTCACTCCCCTGACAGTTACAGACTTATCTCTCTGCTATCCACTCTTAGTAAATTAACTGAATCTATCATACTCAACAGATTAAAGGACCACATAAACAACAACAATTTCATAAACCCAAACCAATATGGATTTGTAAAACAACTTCCAACAATACACCCCCTACTTAAAATAACAGAAACAAAAGCACCAGGCCTTGAAAAACGTCAATCCACAGGTGTCGTATTTCTAGATATACAAAAAGCTTTTGACAGAGTGTGAATTGACGGCCTTATTTATAAGTTAATCACAAATAATGTCCCACCTACCACCAATCAAACTCATCTACTCATATGCCAAAGAGAGAACATTCCAGGTGAAAGTTGGGACCTCCTTAACTAACACTCCAAAAATCAAAAATGGAGTAGTACAGGGCTCTTTGCTGGGCCCCTTACTTTTCAACGTTTTTATCAACGATATACCAAATTATTCACCCACAAGCATCAATCTATACGTAGACGACACTGCTGGGCTGGCAAAGTACAAGAATCCCAAAACAGTAACCAAAGCCCTAAGCATCCACCTCAAACTACTTGAAAAATATTTGAACACCTGGAAAATCAAAATAAATGTAGAATAATCAGCAGCAGTTATTTTCACAAGAAAGAGAATCCTTCCATGTAGCTATTTGAAGATTTTCCTTTAAAATAAAATACTATTTTATAATTTTGTTAATCTTCTCTTCCTAGTCAAATTTTCAGATAATCGTGATTACTTTAAAATTTCCTTTTTCTTATTCTTCGAGTAATACATATAGTACAGTTTTTCTCCTAAATGAATTAAAATTGTAAACTGTATTATTTTAAGCATTGCTTTTTTTAAAGTCTTTCTTATTCGTTCTCTTTTTTGTCCTTAATTGAATTCAATGGGTTAGGTCGTTGTCAATAACTCATGATGAAATTATAATATGAAAAATCTTCAATTTTTCATATTATAATTTCAGAATAAATCATATCGAATGTTCATGTTCATTCGTAAGAAAATGTTTAATTAGCAGGCAAAATAAAATTAATTTCTTAATCAATTAACTCAGTAAAGGCTTAGAAAAATATAACAGATAAACGAATTACAAAACCTGAAAATATGATATTGTATATAATAAAAACGAAACATATTATGTTCTGCATTTTAGGACCGAAGTTCTCTCTCGTTTTTCATTAATATAGAATTACTAGAATCATTGTTACGTTCTAAAACTGCTGATAATATCGACATTTTACTATACACACATACATTTTCCTCTAAATCGTAACATGAAAATTTTATTTAGCATACTATTATGCTTATTGATTCAAAATCTTTAATATGTGATAAAGTTGTGGAATGAGTTTATGTTTATATGGAATTGTAAGAGTGCGAATGTGTAGGTGTATGAGCGTGTATAACAATATTTATCCCCAAGGTATAAAAAATTTGATGCTCACATAATTTTTTATGAATATGTATAGGCAAAAAATGGTAATTACTGAGAGTTCCTATTTTCTCCTCTAAACATCTATTTTTACCTTTCAAGGCTTGAACTAGCAGTGGAAAAGTATTAGTGTATAATCCAAGGGCTGCACAAAAGTAAGCGAAAAAATAGTATAAATAATTTGCATTCCAACTGCTTTACTATATATTTAAGCTTTCTACTACATATTTTAGCTATTTTTGTGCTTATTAAAATAAGAACGCTGTTTCGCTCGCATTAAATGAACAAAATATTCAAATATTTATTAGATTTAAAGCTTAATAAATAGGATATTTTTCAAGAAATAGAAAAAAGAAGGAAAATAAATCATCTTTCTATTTAAAAATTTCTTATGCATTAAGGATTTGCGATAAAAATAAAGAAAAGCGTTTTGCTTACTTATATGTAATTTTTTTTGAGTTTATCCTTGCAATGAACATTTCAAACACAACTCTACACTTATACATTCAATATACACTAGTGTGCAAAATATAAGCAATTTTTCAGATTGCGCCGTAACTCCGAAAAAAATCAAATGGATGACATGAAATTCACACTACAGAGACACAATAATGAAAGCATAGCAGCAAAAAAAGAAGAAGAAAGAAAAAGAATTGTACTCATACATTATGGAAAAAAGCAGAAAAAGGCTTTATTGATAGAATGACTTTAATAAGAAACCCTGTCTGAACATGAGACACAACAGGAAACTAAAATCTTTTAACAAAGGATATGACCTCCCCTAACTACAGTGGATGAGTGACACCGTCTGTTCATGCTTAATACCAAATAATCCAGCAATTCTTGAGGTAAGAGTTTCCACTCTTCAAGGGGAATCTGGTTCAGCGGTCAGTTGTTTTCCTTAAGATATGATTTTGCTGCCAGACTCATCTCAAAAGCATCCCACACTTGTTCGATGGGATTTAAATTAGGGGAGCACGCTGGCTAATCCATTCTTCAGATATCCTCACTTTCTAAAAGTTCCTCTATTGCAGTGATCCTATGAGAATGTGCATTGTCGTCCACAAAAATAAAGTCAGGAACAATGGCATTTCCGAACAGATGCACGTGTGAGAGGATAATTTCATCGCAGTAACGATCTACGTTAAGTGAGCCGCTGTCAAAAATATGGAGCTCCGTTCGTCCATTCAGCATAATTAATGCCTTTCCACGCAAGTGATCCAGTCCCACTCCAATGGTATCTTTCCCTGGTGTTAGTGAGATGAAACTGCGTCCCTACTTCCATCCATATCAACTGGCGCTAAGTACCGTTGCTCAGACTGATACAACTCTCATCAGTAAACAGAACATGATTCCATTGATGAGACGTCCTGTCTTTGTTTTTTGGACACCACTATAAACGATGGCACCAATGGGCTGTTGTTAATGGTATGCAGCTTTCAGAATGATGGGTGAATAGGCCACTTTTATGCAGACGTTTGGCCTCAGTAAAACTTATACCTATCATCCGGTTGCCTTACACAGCTGCTGAGTAATGTTGCCCGATGCTTGGTTCCAGTCTTTTTTTTTTTTTTTTTGCCTACAGAGCAATATACTGGTCATCACTCACCGCCTACCTTTTTTGCAGCTGTACCTGTCATTTGGAAAGCTTTCCAAGCTCTTCAAATACACTTTTGTCATTTCCAAACTCTTGTACAATACTCATCAAATTACACCCCTCTTTAAGTTTGAAGATTATTCTACGTTGTGTAAATGTATCCTGATAACTTATTGTAGCTATTATTGAAATTCTGATGTCACTTTCACTTGAAAGGAATGTCTGGAAATGCGTCCTTCCTCCTTCTTTTTAAGTTGCCTTAGAACTGAGCACATGCATTCCGTGTATTTGAGTGCCATGACTTCATCTCTGATGTCATATTGCTGATATTTGTATATGCATGAACTTTCTACTGAGCAGCCTTTTCACTGTGCTGGTTGCTAAAGTCCTTTTTAACGATTTCATGGTTGTATATTGAAAAATATGTTTGTTGCGTATGTTTTGCACACTAGTGTACTGTCACTTTTATTTAATTACTAAGCCAGTAAGTAGCAGTTTTATTATTATATGCTATTGATTCGTTTTCTTCCAACGTAAGAAATTGAAAAATTTATTTATTCCTGAGGCTTAAATAGGCTAAAAAACATTTTTTTTTCTAGTTTTTACCTAAAATAGTAAACTTTTTGTAAGCAGTCAGAATATTCAACTGCAACAGCTGAAAAACAAAGCAAAACTAAAGATATTTAGAAATATTTTGAGAGTGACTTAAAAAAAATGGAAAAATTATATGCGCTGTTATATAAATTGTTATTAAAATTGAGCATTAAAAGAAAAATAACACTTATTCACTGTTTCCTTCAATGCATAAATTTATTATAAATTCATTAAATATATGTTAAAAAAAGACTTAAACATTTTCTTTTTTTTAAATTTCTAAGGAATATATTAAATTTATATATGTTAATTTTTTTTTCAGTTTTTAACTTAAGCTAAAATACTTGCCTTAAAAATATATTTTACGTTATGTTATCCTTTTTTTCAGTTAATTTTAAGACATGCCATATTTATTGTAAAATTAGGAAAGAAAAATATTCTTTGAAAAATTTTTTTTGAAGAATTATTGTACTATTGTAAAATTTAATTTAGATGATTATTATATTGATTTAATCCTTCCATACATGAGTGTTGAGATAAAAATTCTGATTTCATTTGAATGAAGAGGAAAGATTTGATTGTTCTATTTAATATGAATTAACTTAGAAGAATTTGATTTTAGTTTCTACTTCATTAAGATAACAGCGAAGTAATTTTAATTTCAGAAATGTTTAAACTATCTTCCATGTTAGAAGGAATTAAAATATTTTAATGATAATTTTGAGACATGCCATATTTGTTGTAAAATTAGGAAAGAAAAATATTCTTTAAAAAAAAATGAATCGTGGAAAAAGAATTATTAGTATTCTTACGCAGAAATCTTTTCAACGTTACATGAGAATTTAATAATCGTCAATGTATCTTTTGAATTTTTATTTATTTTCTCGAATTTGCATATCTGTCATCTATTTAAATGAAATGAATATATTTAATTGACAAGAATTTATTAATTTCTTTCAGCGTAAATATTTTTTTTATATCAAATGACATCATAATTGCTATGAATTTTTTAATCAATATATTATATTTGTAATTATTTATCTTCTGCGTTTAACGAAATGAATATTTAATTTATATAACAAGACTGGAAAAAACCATCTATAATTATTTTGAAAAAAATTTAGTCATTTTAAAATAAAATTTCTTGTACAAATATTTTATCTCTGAAATAATTACTATGATCTCTTTGTAAACAAATTCTGAATCTTAGAATAAAAGCTATTATGTGTTAAGTTTTGATGGGATTCAATTATTGGATATCATAGTTCATCAATTATCATAGTTCATTCATTTCTGTTATTTTTAATGAATGAAAAAAAAAATAAAACGAATGATTCCTTTAAAACTCCGGTTTGCTATTGAAAAAGATTTTTGAAATATTTTTTTATCCAAAATTATATTTAGGATATTAAAATAAATGACAAATGTTATTAGTGAATATTATGAGTAATATATATGCTGTTCCAAATTTTGTGTCTATTTTAAAAAGATACTGAAAAGTTTAATTGAGAGGTAATTTTTTTTTTATTTTTACAAAATTATTGTGGAAATTTCAAATGAAAACAAAGCGCACTTTTCTTTTGATTATAATTTTTTCATAATAATTGTTCTCTAAATTTATCATGTTTAGGAACTTTGAAATTATAAGTTCTTGAGCATTGTTAATTAACAAAAGAAGAGGTATCTTAATGGTTAGTTTGTACACAGCAATCACAAAACGTTTTAATATCCCAAATATCATTTTAAATACATATTCACTATATATATAAATTCACTATAAGAAAAATCTTATTTGATAAATATAATGAGTAAAAATACGAATATCTCTGCAAATATGCAAAAAAGATAATCCCGAAAATAACACAAAAATAATCATGAGCAAAATCATTTGAAAGTATGTAGTTTTTACTAAAATAGGCATTGATTTGGTAACTGATGGGTCCTTCCATCATGACTAACGTAGCAGTTAGACGCCTTTTACTATTGTATGATTTCTTTCTTTCAATATTGCAGAATAAAAATAATTTTATCTTTAAAACGGTTTGATAAGTTGGAAAGTTACAATACGAGTAACTGTATTAAAAACAAAGTTTAAAATTATT
This sequence comes from Nephila pilipes, assembly GCA_019974015.1. NCBI lineage: Eukaryota > Metazoa > Arthropoda > Arachnida > Araneae > Nephilidae > Nephila > Nephila pilipes. The sequence continues at coordinate 1,069,305 of BMAW01028089.1, forward strand.
TAATTACTTCTACAAATAATAAATATTCAGATAAACATGTTAATTAATTTTCATTAATGTGTAAACTTCTTATTATTTTAGCCTCAAATATCAAGTTGACAGCACACTACAAATGACAAAAAAAATATTAAAAATCAACTGAAAATTTTACGTTTAATGCAGACATGACAATTTTAGCATGCTAAATCTTTTTAAAAACTTTGTAAAAAAAAGCATTGTTAGAAGAAATAAAGCATAAAACTGCAAAAGAGGGTATCGAAAATTTCTTTGGTCACGATCGAGTGACTCTAAGCTATGAGTAAAATGCTAAAGAAAATAGTGGAAATGATCCCTGGGATTTTCTCATCCGATCACTAGTTGTTTTTCGTCTTAAGTTAAATGGAATGTTTTCGTTGACGATAGTTAAGTAAATAAATACTTTTTGGTGAGGAGATAAATTTCATTTTTTCACACATCATTTGATTGTTCTAAAATATTTTGACAAAAAGTGTAAACTTTCCCCTTTTATTTTATTTTTCCACTCAACTTCCTAAAAACACTAAAGCGAACACCTTCATTGTTGAGGTTAGATGTGATTGTTTTTATAGAAAAGTAACATGAGAGTATAGTTAAACAGAAAAAAGCAGGCTTTCTCAACAGATATCGAATTCATTTTAATCTTGTAGTATCTGTTATAATGTACAAATAAAATATTATATTTCAAACCCGATCTTATTTTTGCGCTGATTTGTCATACAATTTTGAATATTCTGATAAATTAAGATCAAAATAGAATTAAGATCAAAAATCCTTAAAAGCCTTAATCAAAAATGGAATAAAATTTTTGTAAACATGCCAAACATTTTATATTATTTTATACAATGCGTATACAGGTGTTATAAATGCAATTTATATTATTGTATCACTTTTCGACTTCTTTACAGAACCAATTTATGAGCTAACTGAATTAAAGAAATTATATGATTTTTAATTTACTGTTTTTAGTAAAGAAAATACTGTTCTCAATTAAAGTACTAAAATGAAAGTTTTGATGTACCAAATAATAATAAATATACTCAGACAAATGAACAAAAAATAATCAATTTTCATCATTAAAAATAAAAATGAGTTTCTTAAAATAAAGCTAATATTTTATTTCAAGAAAAATATTATTTTAGTTTAGTAGATAGAAAGTTAAATTTTAAAAATCATACAAAGCCCTTATAGAAGCTCTTATATTTAGGGTTAATTGTTTAGAAATAACGAATTGTTTTTAAAGTATTTATATGTAGATGATAATGGGACACTTGAAAAGGAGGAAGCTTAAGGCATCTCAAACAAATTAAAATTTTTTTTCACTATTTTGAATTAAAATATGCATATCTGTATACCCTGTTTAACATGTAAAAACACAGCGTTCGGAAATGTAAATAAATTACAATCGGGAAAATATATTTTGACGAGCTATACGGGGGAAAATGTTTTTTTTTCCCCTCGTTATTAGCTTCAATTTTAGGGTAAAAACCCGATTTATATATATTCTGAATGAATGTTTTTCTAACGCACCAGATTAAAAATGTATTCAATATTTTCTTTTAAATATATATTTATATTAATTTTATCTCTTTAATTCTTATTTTTTTCTTATTATAGTTTAGAAAGTGAAAATGGATAGAGTTGGAGTTTTAAGTTGGGGTTAAACTTTAATCATTAAGAAAATATTTCTGATTTTTACTTTTATAAATAGTGATTATTGGTTTTCTTGATTTGTTTTCTGACCAGAAAAAGAAACTGAAGTTAATTAATAATATAAATATTTAGATAACTTGAAAGAATTGGCATTTGTAATAATTCAAAATATGTTTTTTTTAGAAATTAAAGTTTGTAACCTAAAAGTATGTAACATTTAGTTACATGAAAAGTATAATTTCATAAATAAGTTTATATGAAAATAGAGCTTTTGATGTCGTCCAAAATAAATAGGATTGTTTGCATCTTGAATGATCCACAGTAATGAGAGAATACTTTTAAATTACTAAACAGGGAAATTCCAATTTCTCTAAAGCAAAAAAAAATTGGATTTTGTGTACTGTTTGTATTTCTGAAACATAATAAAGTCAAATTGGGAGAATAAAAATAACTTCAAAAGTATTAAACAAAAATTATCACAGTGATGAAATGAGGCGCAACTTCCCAATGATACATTTTTAGAAATTCACTCACAATTTTATTCCTTTTCATCATTTTCTACAATATATTCAGGTCACCTTCTCCCCTTTTTAACTGTTAAAAAACTGATACAACACTTTTTTTTGTTAGAATATTAAACATCAGAAATTTTATATTTCGAAGTCCAATAACCAAATTTCGGTAGAAACTAATTTTACTTCCCGAAATTAGATACAAAAAATTAAAAACAATTTTGTAACAAGAAATTCAAGCTTCCTGGACTTTTCTTCTTTTCTGAATATTTAATTATCCACACTTTCGAATGCTTTCTACTTACAGTGGAATAAAGTTAAATTGTTGTAATCTTACTTTTCCATAGTGAAAATAAATACAGTTGAAATTAAAAATAAATATGAAATTTTCCATTGAATATTACTTTTTACATTAATAATGTTTTCTGTTCTCTCTCATTTTTACTCCTTATATATTCCTTTAAAATGTTTATATAATTCCTTATATATTCCTTACAAATGTTTCAGTCAGTGTTTATAGGAAATGCCTTAAATATTTTTACTGAGCATAGGTATTTTATGAAATATATAAAAGTTTGAGCACATTTATAAAATAAGCTTACTTCATAATAATGATGATTAAAATTTTTACGAATCCAATTTGTATATAATGATTCATACGTACTAGAGAAGAAACTTCTTAAAGCATACATAATCTTTACAGATCAAAAATATTTTACAAATTTTTCTGCTCAGTACACATGGAACAAAAAATAACACAATTTTTAAAATTTATCCATAGTATTTTTAAAGTAATTCTTATGCATTAACTTTTCATATCACTTTGTTAACAGATCATATATATATGATAAAAATAAAAATTTATCGAAATCATATGATCTTGTTATTTGCTATAATAATCATGTCGAAAAAGTATTCTGTGGCAATTCTTTCATATTTACAATTATGCAAGCAGAATTCACACTCTAGTAATGCTTTCATATTTACATTTTGGGTTGAAAATATTTTTTTAAGGTTTTAATTTTAGAATTAGCTTAAAAGTCTCTCCTATTGTATCTCCGTTGAAAAAAATCTTAAGCCCTCATTTTTCCTAATCTACTGCTTAAATAAAAACTAGAGTTTCTTCTGTGTTTGTTCCAACGACGCAACACGTTTTTGACTGAGGACAAAGAAGAATCAAGAGTGACATTATAGACAGCCGTATCTTGTAAGAGGGTTGGGCAAGAGACAGCATCAGATTACAATTGATGGTCTCTCCCTCCTCTCCTCTGGTCTTTCCCGATCATAGATCGAGTATTTATTAGGGTTAGAGAATCGAAAAACATAGCCTCACTCTTCAACAAACGGTAGAAGAAATTATTTTTCAGTTTGTTGGTTCTAAAGTGGTGGTAAGGTATTGGATTTCGATAACCACCTTGCCGTTACGATTCAAGTTTGTTTATTTTCTGATAAATAACCGATGGAACATAAGACGTGAGTAATGGGCTTGCACAAATATCACGTTCAATTCAAACGCGAATTTTATCTTTCATATTCATACCCTCTTCCATCTCCCCCTCTAACCTTGCCTCTGTTGTGTTAACAACAGGCGCCGCATCTTTTTCAAATTCGCTAAAACCTTTCTAGGGTTGTTACTGTATTCTTTGAAAGAATAAACTTTTATCTATAAAGGTCTCTTCCGGAAGGGGGGGGGGGAGATCTATCTTTAGATCCTTTTGTTGAAGACGGTGGCGAAACATTGATGAGCTGATGTTACGCGAGCATAAGTTATCCCCAAAGCGTCTTTTCTCATACGTGCTCCGCAGATTCATAGAAATTCCATTTTTATCTGAATTTGCATTTTATATTTTCGTTTTTCTTCCAAACTGAGAGTGAAGAAGTTAACAAAAAGTTGTTTTTCTGATTCACAAAAATTCAATGCTACATATTAAACACCATAATGAACCTAGTTACTGAAAATCGAGAATCGTAAGATAATCGATACCCAAACGAAACACTTAATTCGAAAAAAACATTTTAGATTGGTCACAGAAAATGAACAATCACCAATCCGTTATGGACCCTAGGTTCATCATAGGTTACTGCATTTTATGATAGCTTTTTAGCTATCGGGAAATGCACCTTTTTTTTTAAAAAAAAAGTTTTCAGTTTATTACATTAAGATTGATGAGTATCAATTTTCTCTTGATGGAAAATTTCCTCTCTATGGATTCATTTTTTAAAAATAGCTTACGAATAAGAAAATTCTTTACGACTTAAATTACTTCTTTTTTCTTAAGCTGCACATTAATTACTAGAGTTTCAGCTATTCGAAACGTTTATTCTTGAATAGTATTTAGAAGAATACTATTTTTTTCCTGTTATTATTTATTCTTATTTACAAATTACTTTGCGCGTGCGCGCACACGCACACACACACATTTGTTAAAGGATTAACTTGATTAGTTAGTTAAAGAGGTATTTGTAAGCAAATATTCAATTCTCTTATTTTTCTATTGAAATTGATTCTCTCCTTTATTGTAAATTCGAGAAAAAGTATGATATATTTATTTTTTAGGTGAAGTATTCTTTTTAGAAATGTTTAAAAATTGCGAGAGAGTTGTTAAAAACTTTTGAAGTGCTAAATCAGGTACAGAGGACATTAGTAGTTATACGTGAATATACAGCTTTTTTACCTCAAATAATTGAGCAAAAATAAAATTTTAATTCGACTGCGAAAATTTAAAAAAATGGAGAATGACATAATAAGTGAGGTATCGCAGGTAAAGGAAAAAGAACTAGTTTAAAAGTCTGCAGCGACTCGCATCGAAGTCACCCAACAACTCTCTCCCACTCCACGGAGTCGGAAAAGCTCTCGCGGCCGAAGTGGTAACTCAGGACTTGAACACTAGATGGCAGCCCAGCCTATCCCTACTGATTGCATATGACCCCGACACAAAAACATTTGCCTTTGTACGTCTAACTAAGACAAACGCACTCAAAATCAGGACTAGTGATATTCCGTCTCTGGCGCACGTGTCGACGAGACCCGCCACTCAACACGAGACAGCCGATGACTCAAACGGAAACTGTCCCAAGCAAAACTCAATTGAACAGGGAGAGGGTGTATATCAATTGCAGTAATGGCTGAAAAAATCGAAAAAACAACCTTATGAACAAACCAAGCAAATCAAAAAGCAACCTTCTGTACAATCTCTTCGTATCATCACGATGATACTGGAGGGGGAGTATGCAGAGACTCTCTTCTACAACAACGTTAGAAGTTAAGAAAAAGCCTTACTCAACAAGCCATAATAGATATCTTTTCAACCTGATTGATAGAACCGTCAACTTCGGACCCTTTGGTCCAGGGTTTGAAACAACGCTGCCGCATCAAGGTCATCTACTCTCTCCCCCTCCTCGGGGCCGGAAAACCACCAGCCGCCGAAAGTCAATGTATTCATAGGTGGGCTATAAATTATTAACTTTTTTCCTTTTAAGATTACAAGGTTTTCAAAAGAAATTTCCGCCAGTTCACTTCTGTTAGGTGGACCAGATCCCTCCAAATAATCGTACAGGAGATATTATAGTTCCTTGTCTTCAAACTTATCTTTAAAACTTTTCTCGGTACTTTAAGGTACCGAGAAAAGTTAACTAAATTCAACTTTCAAGTCTAAAGTTAACTTGTTTTAAACTAACAATTAAATAATATACTGTATTGAATTAATTATTATTTTGTTTCTGGATTATTCGTGATTGCAGTAGCCGTGTGGGGTCGTGAGCTCGCTGCTGGCGTTATTTTCATCGAGTCGTGGACTCACGTCTTGATGCCTCTAAATATTCACGGTAAGGCGGGGTTGATGCACGTTAAATCTGTCCATGTCCTCCCGTTGGCATGGTGTGGAAATTTGGAAAGAGGGTGTCGGTCCAGGTGTCGTTCTCCTCACTTGAATGAGGTTAAAAATTACGAGGTCCGTCGCCAATAGCCCTCATGTTGCATCTAAGTTTGACACCAATAAGCAATCAGTCAAATTGCTAAATTTTTCCTCTCAGACAGAGAAAAGTTAACCTCCAAAATAAATTTTTTTTATTTCTAAATTAATTTTTATTTATTAGAATTATTTTGGCTATCTTTTCAAAACAAATCTGACAACTCCGTCAAGCTTTATTCTTTATTTCAAAGCATTTTGTTATTCAGTGAAATCTTTTCAACTTATTAAAAAAACTGTTGTTTAGTACGCGTATGCTTAATTCTTCAATTTTAAAATTTATTTTCTTCATTACACCTTCTAAAGTGGAAATTAACTAAATTCTTTTATTATTATTATTTATTTAAGAAGAGAATGCTTAAAATAATATATATATATATATATAATGGTTAAATGAACTGCTGGCAAATTATAAGTTAATTACACTAAGTTAAGACTTCTTTGTTTCAACGGAAGAACGTATTAACGTGTGATTGACATTAGAGGGTAAAGCAAAGCTTTTTTTTTTTTTAACACGATTTAAAAAATTATTATTTTTATCTTTTCCAATGTATTTAGTATAATTTTTACTGCTTCTTTTATACAATACATCATGCTGGAAATATTCAAATAAGTATTTTAAATTACTTTATTGTTTGGCTGCTTTGGAATGTCTGCATTAGTGTATTGACTTTTCCTGCGTACAGAGTAAGGGAAATTAGCAAAAGTTACTTTCATATAATTCGTCGTCCTTTTTCTCAAGCATATAGCCTTCACTTTTGAGTTATAATTTTTTTTCTTACTCAAGTTAATGTATTAAATGTGTTCCTTCTTTTATGAATGTCATATAACTTTTAAAAAGAGAGAAAATATTCACCTGAATGTATTAGATTGGTTTTAAGTAATTTTTGCCTTTTCATTTAAAGTTCATATTATAAGTAGGTGATTCATTTTAATATACATGTTGCATTTGATCATAGAATATGTAAACATTCCCAATTAATTAAAAATATTTCAAAGGTAATGTAGATTTCTCAAATAAATTTTTTGTATGAAATATTAAAAACATCATAGAATAAAAAGAAATTTTATTTTTCGAAATTGAAATATTAATAAAAAAGAACGAAACTGGAACAATTTTAAACGCTTCTTAATATTTGAATTAATTTAATAAATTAATTTTTTATTTTATTTTAAACTTTAATTCCAATAATTCAACCAAAATATATTCATTTTAGAAAATGCATTATATTATTTTTTTTGCTTTTATATTTCATTGAAGAGAATCTTTTAACAATTTTACCATAATAGGGTTGTTTTAAGATAGTGCATTTATCTTTTGGATGTTAATTTTTACAAGAGATATTATCCATTAATAAGAAAGCTGATAGGTTTTAAGAAATACCTGCTTAAACACAAGTGTTACGCTAACCTAAATAATGATTAAAGCCAAATACGAAAACATTCTAATTATTATAGAAGTATTTATTTTATTTGCATAAAAGTAAATAAACCATAGCAGAAATATGTAAGGCACGAATTAAATGTGTTTCTTTCTATCTGCCAAGTGAATTCTAAATATTTAAACAACTGATTTTTTTAGTCGTATAAAACATTCAAACATCAAGCAAAGAAAGTTTCTTTTCTTTTTTACATATACAAATATTTTTTAAGTCATGATAAATATAGAATGAGTTTTAAGCTCCCCTAATGCGTTGCTCATTTGCTTCCTTTCTGTTTATGTTCCGTTTTTTCTTCTTCACCTTTCCCTCCATTTCTTTTTTTTTTTTTAATATGCGTTAAGGGTACAGCTTAGAAATAGTGGAAGCTTTGTAAATTTTAACTTAACATCATTCGTTAAAACTGGCAATGCTTTCCCACTGATACAAAAGCAACCTTATGTTTGAAAAAAAGTTCCAGGAGAGAAAACATTACAATGATTTTTTTTTTTTTTTTTTTCCCGGGGCCTTTTTTTTTTTTTTTTTTTTTTTTTATCTTTTACAGGCCTTTCTTTAGCCGAGCCCGCGATAAGAAAGTCGGAATATTTAACGCTTCCAAGAAGATGCTGTGCAATTGTTGGAAAGGAAAGGGCCAAAGTGTCCACAGCAGTCGCAAGAGGGTGTGTGACTTTTCTTTATTTGCTCTAGCTGTCGTTCTTGGGGCGCAAGTCCTCTTCACGGTTCATTACTTTGTACAGCATCGATCGAACTTTTTGCTTCGCTAAACGCATTTACCGATTAGCTACAATTGCTTGTTAACTACTTAGATAAGTCTGATCAACTCCTCGCAGCTATGCCAGCCGAGATGTTTCTTCTAATTTTCTGGAGAAGTGAATTTTTAGCAACAGTTCACATTGTGGTAAAATTAAATTCGTTTGTGGTAAAATTATGAAAGCTTAAAACCTCGCACGCTCACATTCTTTTCACTAACAATATTTTAACGCTGGAATAGCTGGGAAAAAGATGAAAAAGGTGGATCCAACATGGAACATAAAATAATTTTTGCTTACTATACCCTTGTGTTTATTTTAAAGCATTTATTTAATGGAATATGTATAATAAAATGGAAACATGTTTCGTTTTTTGGAGTAAACATAACTTATGAATTGAGAAACAATTTATTTTTAAAAAGAAACAATTGCAAGGTAGTGAAATATTTAAGGGTATTATCAGAATATAAGCACTCAAAATATAAGAATTGTCAGCGAAATAAGAATATTTCGTCTTACTTTTATGCAAGAGTAGAAAATTCTAGAATCTTATTTATAATTTTACAAGTTTTCGACTTATCAAATAATTAATTCCATATTAATCCGATTCATAATGTAAGGAAACAAAATTAAAGTAATTTAAAAGTTATTTTTATTTTGTTACATATGTGTTATTACTGAAATGTCTTCGTTACAGAATTTTAATGTAATTCCAGTGTGATGCAAGTTTTTTATTTCACTTTTACATTCTAGAATAAAAAATTACTGCAAAAATAATCGTAGTTTTTTTCAGTTATTCTGTTGGTACTCGTGGCAGAAATATTTTACGTAACATTGGGTATTGAAAATGTAATTTTGTAACTGGAAAAGAAGTACTATTTGCATGATTTAAAATTAGAAATGTTGAAGTCTATTAAAAATATTTACCGTTTAGACTCTTTTTTCTTTATAGAAGTAGGAGTATGTTTTTTAATATGGAAAAAAGTTTCATATGATGACTTTAGTTAGAAAATTTCCAGTTCCTTTACTTTGGTCTCGATAGCTTGTACTTTGTAAAGAAAGTAATAAATGAGAAGTTATGATTAATTAGTAATTCTAGTATGTCCTAAATATAATACGATTTTAAGGGAGTTGTAATAAATTCCAGTTACATGTTAATTAAGTCTTGTAATTAGTTTTAGAAAAATGTTTTCCTTGCAATATCTCAGACAATTTCGTTTAATTTTGCTTAAAGAGAGTATTCTCAAAAATAACTTCATGTTTCTAATTGCATATATACATTGAACACTTAATTTAGGCTTTGGAAACAGAAAAATGTTATTTTTATGTTTACTTCTAATTTTCTGATACTGATTTTCTTAAGTCATTTTTGAGTATCAAATTTTTTTTCCCTTACTGTTTCAGGACTCAGTACTCAATCATGGCTGCAGTAGCCTAGTGGTCATGGTTTCGGATTCGTGGCCGGCGGCTTTCGTTCAGACGAGAGCTTGATCCTTGGCCACTAAAGACCCGTCGTGTAACCGAGGCTGATGCACGTTAAATTTGTCGGGGCCCAAAGTCCTCCTATTGGCATGGTGTGGAAGTTAGGAGAGGGGGTGCCAGATTAGGTGTTGTCCTCGTCACTTGACCGAGGTTCAAAATTGCGAGGTCCATCTCCTATAGCCCTCGTGTTGCTTCTAGTGCGACATTAATAAAATCTAAACTAAAAAACTAAAACTCAGTACTCAATCTTTAAGTGGTGATTTAAATATGTGATCTCAAAGTTTTGGCTATGTTTCGAGATGCAGGTAGAGAATTTGTTGCGATTTCAAATTCTGTTGAGAGGCTTATTACTTTAACGGTGTTTGACTTGAACACAAATAAAATTACAATACCAACACCGCATAATTTTATTCATCAACTCTAGCTATTGCTTCTCACAAACTACAACATTCTCTGTGTGTATATATACAGAGAGAGAATCCTACGAATATATATATATATATACTTTCTTAGCAGGGTCACGTGTTTATTCAAATAAATGAACCTACCGGCAAAGCAAAAAAATTACAGTTTATAGCAAATATGATTTCCGCAATCACTTACAAAATAATATTTAAAATTATTAGAAATATTTGAGTTACAGTTATTTATTATTTGCATTTCAATCCAATTCAAATAGTTACAACAGCTAAGAAACGAAACTACTATTCGTCCGATTATTATATGAGTAACTCATGAAATATTTCTAATGGGCTATTAAATTTTAATTACCGAACCATTTTCAAAAAAATCTGGAAATTTAATTTCAGTGCATATTTTCGAAGTACCTTCACTCCTCTAAAAAATAAAAACCTGTTTTTTGAATGAAAAAAAAAATCTTTATTATTATTTATAATACACTTGAATGTAAAAGAAAACTTTTAAGTTAAATAAACTATGAAAAAAGTTGATGCATCGTATCTGATAATATTTATCCTTCTGTTTAATTCAAAAAGGATTTTAGTGGTAACCTAATTGTCATGGTCGCGAGCTCCCGAATGGCATTGTATGCTTCGAATTGTGGGTTCGCGCCCTGAATCCATTAAAATAGCACCATGCAGTGGGGCTGATGCACGTTAAACCTGTCGAGGTTCCAAGATCTCCCTTAGGCATGTAATGGAAGTAGGTGAGAAAGGTACCAGATCTGGTGTCGTCCTCATCACTTGAAAGGGGTTCAAAATTAAGAGTTCAATCGTCATTAGTACTCGTATTGTTTCTAAGTGCGATATTAATAAAAAATCAATCAATAAAGAAAAAGAAATTCCAATGTGCTCGTCTTAATAAGTAGAAAACATGAAAAAAGAGAAAACATTTTTTCAATGTTTCCTCCGCCACAGTTTTGAAATCATACATTGAGGCACATTCAGAAATCGAGTCACTTCGAGACTTGCGATCGTCCAGATTCGAACATTCCAACGATTCTTCCTTTTGCAAACATGTCCTGTTGTCGCTTTTGCGCCATCATTCGTTCAGCATATATATATATATATATATATATATATTATTTTGAACTTTTTGAATTTTCTTTTGTTAAATATTGAGCATGTCTCCTTGTGTAATTTACTTGATTTCTTCGTTAGCAATTTTTTGTTTGTTTTTTATTGCATCTTATTACTTTTTGAATTTATGTGTTTCCATTTTGGTTTATAATATTTTCCTGTTGGTACCGCTGAGTACCTGTAAAACATTTTTTTAGCCAGTTTATCTCTCAAAAGTCAGATTCAGATTTTATATATTTTGTATCTCATTTCCCTATATTTATTTTTGTTGTATGTTTTCTTTTTTCATCATGATTTGGTTTGTACTTATTTACGATTTAAAATTCATCTTCTTGCTATTTTTATTTCATAAGTATTATTTCAGGAATTTGATCTTCTTCATAATTCTATTAACGTATAATTTTTGTTTTGTTCTAGATTTATGATTATAAAAATACATCTTTCTTATATTTTTTCTATAACATAAAAAAAAAATATTAGTATATTTTCTTTGTAACATTAAAATTTTGCTTATATTTTTATTCTAGCTTCCATAATAATTTTATTTAATTTTTCAATACTTTTCTATATTATTGAATTATATTTAAGATAAAGATTTTTTCCAAACATATTGTTTATTAAATTCTATTCTTATCCATCTTTAATTGACAAGATAGAGTCCAGCCGTGACGATATTACAACGCGCAAAATTTGTGTGCGTTTTTTTGCAGTAGATGTCCACAGAAAAAGAAAGTGTTATATAGAGCCGAACGAGCTTGCGCTTTTATATCTTAGGTAAAAAAAAAGGGAGAATATCTATAGTTGAGGACTGTTCAAGTTAAATTAACAATTGAGAATCTTTCTAGTTAACATTACGTGTAATTTTTTGAATGGTAAATTACTATTCAAAGTTGTTTTAACTTTAAAAAGCAATAAATTTTAATTAGA
>BMAW01028089.1:1081987-1109300 GCA_019974015.1 Nephila pilipes
ACCAGTTAAAAAATATTTTTTACTATTATCTACCAAACGCCTAAATTTCCAAGAAAGCATTTTGGAAAGAATAAGTCATCAAAAAAGAAACCACGAATTGTACATCAAATAATATTTATTCGTGCGTTTCAAGCAAGTAGGAGAAATCCTCATATTCCCCCCTTCCCCCAACAGCGCATTCGCCTAAAAACTGAACCATAAGGTGTTTACTTATATTCAAGTATCAGCTGCGTATGATTAATAGCCTAATAAAGGTTAGGAAAAATTAGATCAAGACCAATTAATGCCTTTTGGTGCTCACTTTACGGTTTGTTTTCATAACATATGTATATTAAAAGGCATACTCACTTAAAGGGTACTTCCATGCTTTCAATTAGTGCCCACACTGCAACACTAAAAGGCAGTATAACGGTTCCCTTTTGTACGTCTAACATCAAAATAACGACCATATTTTTACGAGCTCGGTTGACTACCATAGGATTAACGCGGAGCTGATAAAAAGCGTACAGGAGGGAGGAGAAAGGTAAGTCTTTAGGTAAGTCGAATGAAAAGTTTGAGAAGCCATTAAGGGAATTTAGTATTTCTTTTGAGTCAGAAAGAGGGAGAATCATGCAGGTTGAATAATGAGGGTTGTTAAATCAGTCTGCCCTTTATAGGAAAGAAATGAAAGCGTGCACTTAAAAAGGTATGATGATCGCTAGTTCGATCCCTGTTCTCTGTGGTGTCGTTTAGAGTAACTGTTTCACTCAAGCGGCAGAGAATTAAACAGTTTCGCGTAATGCACAGCAGTTAACTTTCTTTAGTTTCCGGAAATTGCTTCCGAGGTATGCGAAACTTGGAGAAGAGGTCATTGAAGCAGAGGTATGTGCGAGGATTTACAGAAAAGTAGTTTGTTTCGGGGAGATTTTGATTATTTTGCTCGATGGAGATGGCCCTAAAAAACTTTCTTGAGAAATAAATTTGGGAAAATATTTGTTTTGAGATTGTTTTTGAATTGATATACTGGTAGAGAATCTTCAAGTATCGTTATATTTAATATATGGGATGTTAGGACATTTATTCTTTATTTTCAGTAAAAGGATAATCTTAAAAAAAAAGAGGAGGATAAAGTATTGATCTAAAAGTAGTTTATTTATCCATTACTTGCACTTAAGGATATTTTAGATATTTTTATTTAGATTTCGATAAAAGAAATATGTCTTTAAACTTGCAGTTTCAAATATATCTCAGTTTAAGTATTTAAAGTAGATTCTTTTTAAACTGGCCTCAAATTTTTGAAGTTAAAGATTTAATTAAGGCTCTCAGTATAAATATCTGATATTTCAAACAAAAATTATTAATTTTTGGTAAATTTAGTTTTTTCAGTAAAGCGTAGACTAAGAATACATTTCCCATTATTTAGAAAGTAGTTTACAAAGGCGAATATATAACTTGATTATTTTACTGAAAAGTACTTACGTAATGAAATCAAACAAAGAGTGGACTTGTCACCGAAAAGATTCGTCACATCATTCTTTAAAATATATATCATCAGATTTTTAGAAATCATTTCGGAAATAAAATTCACGAAACGGCGTTTGGTTGTAAAATTCTGACAGGCAACGAAGATAAACAATTGCGTGAAATGCTGTTAGCACAATTTATTTGCTCTTTTTCCATGATGCCTCTAACTTGACAGCTCGCCAACTAAAGTGGAGAAATATAGCTTTATTCTTTTTTTAATATGAGGAACATACGTTCTCTGCTCTCGCTTTCTATGTACGTAAGATTAGGAAAGTTTTGGCGGCTTTCTAAAGTAATGCTTAAACTGCCCTCTTCAAGCTGCGATGAAAAGAGATATTTATTAAGTACAAAGAAATATGAAAAGCGAAAAAGATGTATGGACTGAAAATGATTGTCTAAAGAAGAATGGAAGATCTCTGTTTACTTAATGTGGTTTTTTGTTGTGCCTTAAACTGAGAAATGCTTTGTATTAATACGCCATTCCATGTTTATTTTCATTGTCATCAGTTTTTTTTATTTTTTTTTATTTATTTTTTTTCATACAGTGTACATATATTTTTAAAGGCATATAAAATGCAGCCCCATTGTTAAAATTTTTCATTCACTTTAAAATTTGTCTTAACTAATTAGGATGTTTCTTTCACCTGGGGTTATATTTAAAAAAAGGAGGGGGTGTGTGTCTAGAAATGGATAGCACAAAATAAATATTTTTAAATGTTTTTTTTATTTTGAAAACATGAATTTTTCTCTTTCTCATTTTCATCAGGATTCCAATTCCATATGAAGTAATTTTTTTTTCAAATAAGAGATGAGGTAAGCTTTTTAGAGGATAAATCTTAAAAAATTTATTCCGTTAATTATATCACTCTTACATAGTAACAAAGCACAACCTTCTGTGTTCGAAAACTACAATACATCAGGCAATATTGAAAAATATATTTCCTACTCACACAAACAACTTTATTCCTACTGTTATATATTGAAGATATACAAGTAATTCATTTAGATCGAAGTAGCTAATACATTTAAATGGGATGCTCGAAACGGGACAGTGATTTTTGGTTTTTATTAACGTCGCACTTGAAGCAACACGAGGGCTATTGGTGACGGACCTCGTAATTTTGAACCACGGTGAAGTGACGACACCTGAGTTGGCACTCCCTCTCTTAACTGCCTCACCACTCTAACGGCAGGACTTTGAGCCTCGACAGATTTAACGTGCATCAGCCCCGACTACACGGTGGGTCTTTAGTGGCCAAAGAACGAACCCGCGACTGAGCGAAAACCGCCGGTCACGAGTCCGAAGCCATGACCACTAGGCTACAGCGGCCCTCAAACAGGGCAGTGAAGTCAGAGTATTAAATTTGTCCTGAATCATTTTTCTGTCTGAATTTCCATGGATTTTTTCCTATGCTCTACTTGAATTTTCAATTAAATTGACAGTTTATATATGTATGTACATGTATTTTTTTTTACTACGTATTTAATTTAATAAATTTTAAAACTTGATCTTCGAGTTGAGTTCGAGTGATACACGAAGAAGATGCACTTCGCTTCAACTCTTGCTTCCTAGTAGAAGTTCTCGAGAATAAATATGGCTCACGCATGGACTTCTTCTGTACACTCTGGTCGATTGCAACCTATGGATCGAAGTTTAATAGAATGCAGTGAGTGAATGAATATAGGTTTCTGACGCAATAGATGCATCCAGCTCCTATGTCATTGCCAGAAAACGAGTATCGCTACTATATAGTTAACTATATACGATGAGCTACTATTTATAAATATCGTGTTTTATTAGTTATTACCTATATTTTAACTTTCGCAAGTGTAATTAAGGTGTGTATAGTTAAGTTAATGAATATACAAGGTAAGCGATTAAAAAAAAAAAATCAAAGCCGTAGTTTTGCCTAGTATCTGACAAACTTAGTTTATGGAAAAATTCGAAATAAAAATGGTACAGTAAGCACACTCTTTAACCCATCATTCGTTGGTTCGGGTCATTCTATAATCTGGCCCCGACAAAGCACCTCGCTTTTGGAATTTTCCTGTAGATTCGGGAGTTTGTTGACCACTATCATCACGTACAGAAACACATTACAGCTCGATTTCTGCCAAACATTATCGCAACCATCAGTTTTCAGTTCAATATTTGTTTAATGTAAGTTTATTTTAATGTTTATTTTTTTTGAGTATTTTCTAGCGGGTTTCTTATCACCTTTTGGACTTTATTACAGTTGTGTACGTATAACGAATTGTATGTATAGTGTAAATGTCCTCGAAGGCCAACAGGTTTTCTTCAAATGCTAATAAAACTAATTAGTGTAAGCATGTTACTTAATTAGCTCGTCACAATTTGTTTCAAAAATAATTGTGTGATGTAATCCTGTTGCCCCCGTCTCATCTGTCATTTTAAATGTTACTTTTAATGACAAATCAAAATTTCAACTTAAGTTCAAAGACAGTTAAAGTACTAAAATAGTCAAAATATGTAAAAAAAAGTTCTATGCAAGGTTTTGTAAAGAACAGATTTAGCCACCCAAGGTGTGCTTTTTTTTACCACCATTATTAAGTTATTCAATTAAATACAAGAATTAAAGTAAACAATGAAATATCGAGAAATTGGCAATTGCAAATTTTTCCGATATTAAAATTAAAGCAAGCGATAAATTATTAAATTAAATATTATATCAGCTGCATGTTATTAAAATTGAAACAAATTGAAAAATGATCTGGTACACGAAAAGTGATCCAACTAAAACAATAGCCCCTTGAGTGACTAATAGATATAATAATAGATTTAGTAATTCTCTAATAAGGGAAATGCTCTGAATCATACAGATCCAAGTTCCTTGCAGCAAGTGCTAACAACATGTATAATATGTCAAAGTAATGCTCTGACCGGATTAAGATGTGAGTAAATTCTCCGAACAGTAATTCGATCAGGCAGCGTCGGGTCTCAGTCTCAGAAATCACGTAGACACACAAGAAACTCCCGCGCACTTCACTCTCGCACTCTTTCTATTACCATGACTTATCCCCTTCAATTCAATTCTCTGTTGCCATTTATACGACTTTATTATATCTATTCACTTCTAAAATTTACTTAATTTGGACAACCCGATTTCAATTGGTTTGAAAAAGTTAGAAAATATAAAGTGAGAAAAAAACTCCAATTGTTAGTTAAGGGAAATTTCTTGAATAGCTCATATTACAATTGTAATGTTATAATTTTGAGTATGTGCTGCATTTTTTATCATTACAAAAATATTCAATTAAATTAATAATCAATGTTTGAAGTATCAGAATATGAAACATATACTTTGTCAAATATTTACTTAATCTACACTGGCTCAGAATGTGCGTTAACACATTAAACACATGTTTGAAGCGCTTAAGTTTTTATCTAGAGTGACTTATCTTTGGTATTCCCGTTACAAATATATTGATACTCGATAAACCGGCCAAATTGCTTATCCGGCACAGCCGTGGTCCTGAACGTGCCGGATGAAAGAGTTCATATTGTACTTATTTTGGACCTTCTACATTGTAGTATCCTGCGTAATAGAACAAAACTAAAAAAAATTTAAAAAGTTCTATGCAAAGTTTTGCATAGAGCAGCTTTAGCCACCCAAGGTGCGCTTTTCTTATAATTATTATTAAATTACTCAATTAAATATAAGAACTAAAGTAAACGATGAAATATTGAAAAATGGACAATAATAAACTTTTCCGATTTTAAAATTAAAGCAAGCGAAAAATCATTAAATTGAATATATTTAAGCTAAATGTAATTAAAATTAAAGCAAACGATAAATTATTGAATTGAATTTATTTAAACTAAATGTAATTAAAATTGAAGCAAACGACAAAAAATTGAAAAGTGATCTGGAGCGCCAAAACGTCCCACCTAAGACAATACCCTATTGGGTGGCTAATAAATGGGTAATAAAATGATAATAAAAATACAATAGTGAGAAAAAAAAAATCTGTACGAACGTTTCACCAACTTACTTTGTAAACATTGAATGAAACCAGTCCTTTGGGTCTTAATTATGTAAAGAAGTGAAACAAAATGTAGAAACCAAGGTTTATTAATAGTATACTGTAATGGAATTAAATACTGTTATAATCATACAGAACAGCATAATATTTTCCGTAGGAAAATAAAAGCCTACAGAAGGGGGAGGGGAGGTGCATTGAATCCTGAGAATCAAACCCTTTGATATTTCTCACCTCAAGTTCGAATAATAATAAAAACCGACGAAGCGATTATTTACTCAAGAATTTAATCGAGATATATCCTGTTTTAAGGTGTTTATCATTTGACTGGGTTGAAAGAACTCATGCGTTTAAGAAAGAAAATCTAATTGAAATGGAAAAGAATCACTAAGCAATGCTTTTGGCGAAATTCTGTCCTTGCCTTTGTATTTCGTCTTTTGATTTTATTTTAATGATAGATTTGTTAGAATTCATGGCCGAATTACTACAGTTAATAAAACTCAAAAAATATGTAATTATATGTAGAAATTACTGTATAATATAACAATAATTTTATTTTAGCAAATTAAAATTACAATAAATATATAAAAAACCATTGTTCATTTACGTTTCTGTAAAAATTTAAAAGAAGCAATCAATAAATGTATTGGCACGTATTCTGATTAACATTAATAACTATTTAGTTCTTATTAATAATTACAAATTGAAAACTCAAGGAAACTGAATATTTTCACAAAACATTACATTTAATGAAATTAATTAGCCCACAAATATTTATGATAAAAGTGGCTATTATTATGACAAAACTAACATATATTATGACGTATTTGAGTTACGATGTATGTGTAATATTCAAATAATGTTTTTACTTGGAAGATAATATATCACCTTATATATTCATTCCAATGCTCTATATAAATGAAATCATTGAATTATAAGTTCCTCTATTACAGATTTATTAAATTTATATTGTATAATGTTAATTCATCATAAATTTTGTAAGAACCTCTTTCAGACAATCAAAATAAATTTTAATTAATCCTTATATCAATTTTCTCTATGAAGTGCTTAATATTCTAATACCTGTGGAAATAAAAAAAATTAACGTATTAAAAAAGAAATCTGTTGTTTTACAATTTTTATGTGATACTATGTTATTTTATTCTTAACCCTTAAAAGAAAAATATGCTCGAGTTTAAATTATATTGAATATTCTGCAGATCGTAGGAAATGAAGCACTCTAAAAATTCTATTTGCTTTTATAAGGATTTATTGTTTACTTTTAAGCTCAAAAATAAAATACAATTTTGTTCATGATTTATTTATTCCATAACGTTTATAATATTAAAGAGACAGAAAGTATTCAGAAAGCTTAGGAAGGAAAAAGGTTTGGAATGCAAGATATTTCATACATGTTTTCTTATGTATCTAAAATCATAAGTAAAAATGATTTTATCAGGTAATAAAATAAAACAAACGACACGGAAATAAATAAAAAAAAAATCCGTGTATCATTTAATTAAAAAGGAAGCAAAATAAAAGGGTTTTAGAATAAAGGGAATAAAAATATTAATTTAATTGTATCTGCTAGGCTTTTATATATAAGATTCCTCTCGAATGCTGTGAAAAGTAGGGATTTAAAATGAGATAAATAGATAGTTGGGATCAGTTGAATTGATATATCCCCCGATTATAATTGTTTTATTAACGTCGCACTGAAAAGCAACACGAGGATTATTGGCAATGTAATTCGTAATTCAAAATCTTGATCAAGTGACGAGGAGGAGATCTGAGCTGCCACCTTCCCCTCCAAACTTCCACACCACTCTAACGGGAGGACTTTGAACCATGAGAGAAGTAACGTGCAATTCAATTTCATCAGGGCTGGAATCCACGACTCAACGATAACCGTCCACGACCATGACCATTAAGCTACGGAGGCCGCGATGTATCCCACAAATAGAAGATATTATTGTACTTCATTTACATAGAGCTGGCACTTGTTTTGAAATACATCAAATATGGATTTAGTTATAGGTTTAGTTAAATTAAATTACTTCTTACATTTTAATTTTCATGCAGTTGTCTTTTTTTCTCTTGAGTAAAGATTTACTTTACGTTATATCTTCCAAGCTGAGCATTTCGAAAATAATTTATTTGAATTAAGATAGCTATTTAATTCTTATCCTTAATTTATTGCTTCATCCAAAAGAGATCGAGCTGCTTCAACTAGAGTTTGGAGCAATTAGGCGAACTTCTCGGGCATACCACAATTCCACACTCCTTTTAAAACGAATTTTTAGAAAAAAAGTTAAGATAAGGAAGATGAATTTGAGACAATGACGTGATTGTTTTTTCACATCGCTCTGAGACGAAACACGAGGGCTGTTGTAATCTTGAACCTCAGTCAAGTTACGAGGATGACAACTGTGCTGGCACCACCTTCTCCAGACTTCCATACCACATCAATGGGAGAACTTGAGACCTTGACCTGATTTAAAGTGCATCACCCCCGCTTCATGGTTGGTCTTCAGTAGCATCAGAACTCGAGCCCATAAACGCTGACCGTAAGTCTGCGACCATCACCACTAGGCAATCGCTTCTACACGTGATACAATGAAGCTTTACATAAAAAATTTAAGGAACTCTAAACATTTTTTTAAAAAAATTTTAAGTATTTTTGAAGTGAAGAAACAAACTAAGTTAAGAAATATTTTTTATGTCACTAGAGCCAACGAAAGGCAACTCTTTAGTAGGCACATCAGGATATGGTACAAAAATAATAAATGCTTAAAAAACAAGAAAACTCATTATTAATTGATTAAATATACGGTCAATGTGAACAGATTTACAAAATTATATGTGCATATTTACATACTGATAAAAGAACATACGAACAACTAAAATACAGAAAGAAAATAATGAAAACTAAGAAATATGAATATATTAAGTAAAGGGAGAAACAAGGAGACAATGGACAAAAAATGTTAATAAAATAATAATTGAGCAATTAAAAAACTATATTGAACTTTACTAACGATAGTCTCCACTGTTGTAGGAATACAGAGATTAATTTAGAATGGATCAAATTATTATTTGATATAGTATAAAGTCAAGCAGACTTAGCGATTCCTGTAAGTTTTATCATGTGAAATTCTTGAGTAAATATACAGGCAAATAAGTAATTATCAGCGTCTCCGACTGAACCACATTTTCGTTATTCGAGCTTCCGACACTTGGAAGGCAGCAGGAGAAACACTGATAAACTCTACAATTATACAAACAAATGGCCTGACAGGTATGCCATATTATTCATAGACTAAATCAATGTCCTTCAAACAAGGTACTATATCTATAATTTATTTAAGTAACTTTCTTTACATCAATTTGGATAGTCGTGAAATTTTATTTATGGATGATTGTAAATGCTTTCGTATGTTTTTTTTTGCAATCTAAACTTTGATAGGGCAATCATAATACGAAATCATTCAGCTTTTATCGATTCCATTGGGAATACAATATTGAGCATCAATACTTATAGATTGTCATTCCTTTGAAGTTTTAAAAATTTACAAGAATACACAACTTTTTGAATTCTCACAATGCTTCTCTACTGTCCTTTTAAACACACACACACACACACAAATATATTGAAAAAAGCGACCCTCGTATATATATGTTTACATAATATATGTATGTACACTCTATAACGGAAAAGCGACGCAACAAAAGAAAGTTATCCGATGGAGACAAAAATTGGCCGATAGAAAAATTATATTCATAATAAAAAATGATTAAAATTTTAGAAGAATTGAATGATTTATTTCAAAGTTATATAGTTACAAAGTAACGAGCTCAATGAGTTGTTGATCCACTTCAAGACTGGATGCAAGCTACCACACGACGTGGCATAGAGTGATAACCCTGATGGTCTCCTGTGGTATTTCTTGCCAAATTTGATCCAATTGTTGGGCTAGGTCCTCAATATTCCTTGGTACATGCAGTCGCCTTCCCATCATATCCCAGACATGCTCGATTGGAGAGAGATTTAGCTGGCCAAGGAAGTATTTGGCAAGCTGTAAGACAGTTCATATCAACACGTGCCGTATGTGGTCTGGTATTATCTTGCTGAAAAATAAGGCCAGGGTACTGCAAAAGGAACTGTAACAAAACAGGTCTCAGAATGTCGCCGACGTACCGCTGTGCTGTAAGTGAGCCTCTAATGAAGACCAAAGGAACCCGGTTATCAAGGAAAATGGCACCCCAGACCATAACTTCTGGTTGAGGGCCTGTGTGGTGTGCAATAGTGAAAGGAGGATCGGCATGCTGCCCTGGGCATCTCCAGACACGTCTTTGATGATCGTCAGGACACAGTTCGAAGCGGGATTCGTCGCTAAACACTATACGTCCTCAGTCAGTCAGCAGCGCTGTAATCTGGCTCGATAATGGCAGGCGTGAGTGGCAGGTGACGTAGCGGTCGGTATGAGCGTAGATTTCGCTCTATCAGCCGTCTGTGATCTCGCCATTTCAAACCGAGCTTCAGGAGCGTAAACATAGAAGTAGAATTGATACACTCGCTATGTACGAGGTATGCAGTTATATCAATTTTTTCAAGCATAAAATTATGAGGTTAATAATGCAACCGAATTCACTGAAAAATGAGCTGAGTATACAGAGAACACTTTTTGAATGATTAGTGTTATGCGTGAATGGTATAGACATTTCAAAGACAGGCTAGCCGACATTCGCGATGAGAGTGGACTAGGATTCAAATCTGTTCGAACAAACCTTCAACGTCACGAAGGTTATGGAGACGGAATGACCCTACTTACTATGGGTTTTTGGACCAAAAAAAGATGTTTTACTTGTTGATTTTATTTTACTGGGGACTACAATCAATGCATCTGTTTATTACATTACGACGATCGTGAATAGCGATTCATAACAAAAGAACAGTAATGTTAACTTCAGAAGTTGTCCTCATTCTTTGCAACGTCCGCTCTCACAGCACAGCTATAACCCAATAGCTTCTAGAGCAGTTTAAATGGGATGTATTGGATCATCCGGTATTTAGTCTTGACTGACCCAGAGTGATTTTCATCTCTTGCTTGAAATGAAAAACTGGTTAGGAGGCCTTAGTTTCCAGACCAATGAAGAGCTTCAAAACAAAGTGCAGATCCATCTCGCATCATAGGCCTCAATGTTCTTGAAGGAGGTATCTGAAAGCTCGTCCATCGCTGCTATGACAAATGCCTGAATTTTTACGGTGGTTATGTTGAAATGTAAAAAATGTAAAAATGATTGTGCAAAATTTTGTTAACAAATTCGTCTTGTTCTATATTATTGTCATTTTTATGGTCCATTAGAGGTTGAAAAAAACCGGCCTTTGCATGTATATATATATATATATATATATATATATATATATATATATATATATTGGGACCGAAGCTGGTTCGGGTAATCGAAAATCCAAGTAATGGGTAAAAATGGAGAATTTGTAAAAATGAAATAAAATAAAGAAGAACACAAGTAAAAGCTAAGGCAGACAACACAAAAACAAATCTAATTAATTTCTGTATTGTATTTCCCGGTAAATTTGCCCCGTATTACATAATCTAAATATTCTAGAAGTTTCCAAAAGAGGACTGTAACTTAATCTGTTATTCTTATCTCTTTAACAATTTCAAGTGATGTTGCGAAATTAAATTGTTACCATTATGATTGATACTTCTTCTAGACGGACACTTAATGAAATATAAAAGCATTAGTATAATCCCTTAGATTGTTAATGAGACCAATCTGAATGAAAGTCCATGGTGTGTTTATACGGAAATCACACATACATACACACACACTTGAGAGAGATGTGTGTGTAATTCAAACACATAGCTTCTAAAAGAGTAGATCATTTAAAATTTTCAGGTGAATAAAATACTGTCACTGTAGCAGTCAAATTAAACGTAAATTTTCTTTATGAAGTAAAGTTATACTTGAATTTAAAATTTTTATGGAAATGAAATATCTTTTCCTATATTATATTGAAAAATGATTAAATTTGCCCAATTTCCTCTCTGTTATTCAAAAGAGCTGATAACTTAAGAATTTGAGAAAGTAAAAGGTTATAAAACAAATCATTCAAATTATTTTTAAGTAAATAGATGTATATAATTAACATAAAACTAATTTACGTTTTCTTCTTTCGATTAAATAACTTAATCCTGTTTCTGATCCATGAAAGTATACAATGTTATTTTAAGTATATGAATAATGCAATTTTGAGAACAATACATTTAAAGAAACTTTCGTTTTTTATTTCAATATTTTCAAAATGTCCATGAAACACTTAACTGAAGAAAAATTATTCATTTAGAAATGTGTGGGTGTGCATAACTGAAGCTAAAATGAATGTGGGAAACATGTACCGCAAAACTATTTTTATTGAATTGTTCTTAATTACTATCATTTTATTTTTAATTTATTTCCTTAACTATTCAAGGCAATTTGTGTAGTGAATATTGCTGTAAAATGCAGCGCACGCTGAGTTAACTATCTTTTTTCATTTATGATAAATGTATTTATAAGCATTTTAAACTAAGAAGTAAAATTTTAAAAAGGGAATATTATTTTTTACTTTATTTCATAGACAGTGTTCTCTAATTGTTCTTTCCGGTGCAGCAGACCGGAAAAAATACAAAGAGAAATGCAAAATTCATAAAGAAAACTAATTAGTTCCTTTATTTGCCAGCTACAGATACTACGTTTGGAACATTCCTCTCTAAAGTAATTACTTACGATTCCAGATATGGAAGTACTTATGATTTCGTGCAGGTGGTGTCGAAGGCAACATGTAATTTCAGTCTTATTAACAATTTCTGTAAGAATTATATTCAACTCAGGAAACGAGATATGCTTAACTCTTCAGACCAATGCTTTTGAATAACCAGCAAATAAGTAAGAATTCTAAAAGCTGATTACACGATATTAATGTTTATTAATATCCCAAGTCTTTTTAACAGTATTATTGGAAGGAAAGAGAGATGAATTACTTTTTTTTAGAAACAAAGGAAATGAATATTCGTTCTCAAGGTATTTTATGATTAAAAATAAGTAAAGAATTTTAATTCAGCGGTGTTTCTTGAAATTATCTTGTTTTATTCTAATAAGAAAACTTTTTCCGTTGTCTAATTAAAAATATTTTTATTTGAAGATCTCGTACTATTTCGTTTTAAGATATTGAAAATACGTATATCAAACTTCAATTTCACTTTAATTCTAAGACATCGAAATCATTTTTTCTAATTAAAGTCTTGTAATAAGAGAGAGAGTCAGTATAATTAAAATCTATTTTAAAACAGTTTTTTGTACAGAATTTTGGTTTTGAACTTAATATATCACGCGGGCGAGGTAGTAAGAAAATTCATCTACATTAATCTTTATATTTCGAAAAATTGCAGGAGCTTGGCAAAAGTTATAATTAAAAAGGTCAAATTTTTTGTAGACCTGTTATTGGTGCTGAAAGGAAAATTTTACAAGCGACTTTGGATAATGGTGAAAATTAGTTAATGAAAGAAATTTTAAAATGGGCGACAAGCATTTTCTGTTTTTTTTTTTTTTTTTTTTTTTTTGTTTGTTTGTTATAGTTAGTTCATCAAATTTAAAGAACATAAATTCTACTTAATTAAAAGTATCGTTCTAAAATTATGGAATCATGAATACCACGAATAAATTTATGATAAAACTAAAATACTTTTTGTAATGATACATATTTCTAAATGAATTTTCAAATATTACAAAAAAAAAAAAAAATGATTACAAACATGTTTGTAAGAGAGTAGAATTATATCTCTTAAATTGGTGTGGTGGGGATGTTAGGAGAGGGGTTGCCAGCTCAGGTGACGTCCTCGTCACTTGACCGTGGTTCAAAATTACGAGGTCTGTCGCCAATAACCCTTGTGTTGCTTCTAGTGCGACGTTAATAAGAAACTAAACTATATCTCTTAAAAATTTCAGTCATTAATTCCTCATACATAAATTCATCATATGATTAATAAAATTACGAGATTCTCTATCCATTCATCGCAGATATATATATATATATATTGTTATACTTGTTTATTCTCAAATTTCTTATATCCGTAGATATTTTCTCTAGAATTGAAAACAAAATTAGGCTCCTTTGATAACTATTGATATATAAAAATTCGATTTTTACGATTTTACGGTATTGTATTACAATTAGTACCGAAATTCTCCAAACATAAGCGAATGACATTTTTTTCCGTAAAGGGTATGCAATCTTATAAGGTATGAAAGGGTATGAAATTATAGCTGTCCCTTTTAATAAACTATCACAGTAGTATTATCATTTTGTTTTTCTGGTAGCTGAGTATAAGGCTGATTTTAATCCTCTATTACTACTAT
Organism: Nephila pilipes; assembly: GCA_019974015.1. NCBI lineage: Eukaryota > Metazoa > Arthropoda > Arachnida > Araneae > Nephilidae > Nephila > Nephila pilipes. Next base: position 1,095,917 of record BMAW01028089.1, read on the forward strand.
TATTAAAACCCACTAAGCACCAAATCTCCCATTTTGGGAACATTTGATTAAGATTTTTTTTTCTTCACAAGTAATTAAGATACATATATTTTGTATTTCTTTTCATTGAATATTAAAGTACCTTGCTTCATTGATAATTTTTTCAAAATGTTTGTAAGGTAAATTCTATTTTTTAAAAAATTTCAAACCTTAAAAAAGTTCTCATTTTTTACTTCATTAGGAAAAAAATTTCTAAAAATGATGAAATCGAGAACGGGAGTTTAGAAATATTGAATATATAAAGGAATAATTCTTTTTTTTAAATCATAACAAACAAAGGTCAATAAAATTAATTTAAATGGGTTTATACAGTTGTTTGCTTAGAATGGTCCTAAAATGAGAGACTCGACGTGTTCTGACTAACAAAATCAAGTCCTCAACTCACTTTGACTGAGTATGTTTTTGCCTGTTTTCGTTGCTCAAGGACAGATATTTTTATCAAGGACAGGTGTTTTTTTCAAAGCAAGTGATATATTCCACTATGTTCTGAAGAACATTATGATAAATGTGTGATAAATTCTTGGTCAGCAATCTCAACTAAGCCATCAGTAAGCAAGATTCATTTTTAAGAAATTTGTTTCCTTTTATTTTAAAGTAAAAATGCCGCTTAAGTTTTTAATTGTGCAGGGAGTCTTAGACTACATCGAAACATTAGATTCAGGCGAGTTCTCAGCAGATGAGTACAGCTTCATTTGTTTGCCACCAGGTCCTGGTGAAATAACTGATGAAGAAGATTGTAAGGAAAATTATTTAGATGAAGTAGAACTAGTTGCTATATGCGGAGAAGTGGAACTTAATTTTAAATGGTGCGAAACGTTAGAGAAGAAAATTATATCGAAAAACAGGAAGTGGTGTCTAAAAAATAATTCATTTTCAAGTGATGAAGATGACTTGAATAAATATCAAAGGCAACAAACATAGCATAAGAAGTCGACAAATAAGAAAAAAAGGATCGAATTAAATGATACTATGAGGGCAAACCCATAAAAAGAGCCAAAAAAGAAATCACATGCTTGGAAAAAAAAGCCGATAAATTAGCTGCTATTCAATCTGAAAAGACGATAAATTTAGAAGAGATCCACCCTGAATCGGCAGTTAAAACTCCTTACGAACTATTCAAATTGTGTTTTGGTTCTGATATCATGAGTCTTACCTTAGAAGAAACTGTAAGGCAAGTTGCACAAAACACAGTAATTATACATGATACATCACGAGATGAATGTACAAATGTCTCAATTAGCATTTTTACGAAACATTGAGATGTTTTTGATAAAATCACAGAAACTCGAATCGTAGCCAATACCTCGACTTGGACCACACAGACCGACGAACTCTAATATACGCTTTGATGGTGTGAATAATTTTCTCACACAGGCTAACAAGCAATCTAAATGTAAAATGTATAAAAAAAAAATACTCATCTATGAGACGAGAAATGTAATGTCATTCTTCACCAAAATTACTTACTTCCGTTTCATATAAAATGTAAAAGATAAAAGAAATTAAGCAGGTAAGAAAATTTACAAGTTCTCTATTTTACGGTTTAAACAAAGTTAATGTGCCTTTAAGGGTTGCATAATTAACTTTATTAATCATTTAAAAATATTTTTGGGGATTTCTAACTTGATTTAGCAAGATATTAAAATTAAACATTGTGGTGGATGTATCTTTGTTACCCCCATTAGGCGCCAAGTCAATCATTTTGAGACCATATCATATCTTTTAACCATGCAAAGAATTCGATATACTTTTTTTTTTTTTTTTTGTAATAATAACTATAAATATGTTTCGAGGTGTATATCGAATTTCAAAATATACAAAATTTTAAATTTTTTCTGCGCAGTTCATTTAGTGGCGTTTAATGGGTTGACTATTTCATTCTTTTTCTAAATTTTAAGTGATTTCTCGGTAGTAGTGCATGACAGAAAACAATAAAGTATACTTAGAGTTCTCTGACACATAATTATCTAACCCGTACATTTTTTTTCCAATCAAAAATTATATTAATTATCAACTAGCATGTTTTACAACTCTTTTTAACTTCTATTTCGTAATATTTTTATTTTTAGAAAGGGAAACAATATCGTGGATAAACCAGGAAGCGCAGAGTACATAGAATTAAAGTAAAAAGAAAAATATAACAATTGAAACGAGCTGAATGCTCAGTCATCACATTTTACTATTCAACCATCTTTCTCGAAGACATTGAGACGTTTTTATTCAAGCTATTTTGACATTGAAAAGTACTAAGGATTGTAAATTTATCCACTTTTCTTATAACCGGAAGTTCAACAAAAATTTGAAACAAAACCTGTTTACTGATATACTATCAAAAATCCATCAGGCCGGGAAAATAAAATAAAAAAAATCATAGGGGTAAAACATTTTATTTGATTTTTGTATACTGTGGCAAAAGTATATGAAAACAAATTGTATTCTAAGCTTAAATATTATAAATAAAGTTCAACAACTTATTAGCAAATTAAATGTAATACTTATACATGAATAGTTTTTCATAGTGAAAACAAATATAAAATGCATAAACTATTTATCAACTTTTAAAAAATTAACTCAAAAGAAACATAGCTTATCACCAATTTGGTCTCTTAATTGCGATTTAACTTTTGTACAAAATCATTCGGTAGAATAAAAATAAACTCCTTAAGAATACAATCTTGTTAGTTTGCAGCGTCTTCCCTTCCATTATTAAACTCCACAGATATCTTAAAGTTTAATTAAATAGTAAATAATCTCGCAATACCAATTGAAGAGGCGTTTGAAAAAATATGCACACACAAAACAGTTTATAAACTATCTTCATAGGATATGTAAGGTTGTTCTCTCTCAAATCCCTTTTAACTAATTTTAACCCTAACTTGTAATTAAACAATAAAATTTTAGCTTACTCATTCACGATTGAGACCCTTCTTGAATATAGCAAATTCGACTCTTATTAATCCAACTAGGAGCCACTTCAAAACCAATTTCACTACAAACGATAAATTATAATAATTCACTCCAATTTATAAACACCTATCAGCCCGTCGTAATCATCTATCTCCATTATTATTCATTCATTTCTATTTCGCTTATATATCACTGTTCCTAATTCAATTCATTATACTTCTTATCGTCATTTAGTTTACCTAATCACGTTTTATTTTGTTGAAAAGAAGTTGTAATTGTATGTAATTCAAATAACAAAAAGTCTCCAAGTTTAGAGAAGAAAAAACCGCGAAATGCGTAATACTTCCAGTGTACTAATTATTAAAGAATCGTGTACACTATCTGAATATATTTCGCCCTTATATTTTCTTGTTGAAAATACTCTAATTCTAATGTAACGATTTTAAAAATATTCTTATGCCAATGCCAAATTATTACGTCGTATTTTTGTTTTGACCAATAAATAATTTTTTCTTTCTTTCATTGTTAATATAAGCACTGATATCGAAGGAATTGTGCATTATTATTTTTCAGAATTTTCAGCATTTATTATTTCTGTTTCAAACTGGCTGATCGTAGTAGTACTGATCGTAGTAGTATGTACATCTTTTTTATTGTAATGATATATGTGTTTAATTAAACCTTAATATTTTATTTTCGGTAGTAGTTTTACTTGTTTTATTAAAGCAAGTAAAGCTAAATTTACGAATAAACTGATAAACCGGCTAAACGGTAGCGCACTCTAAAGAGTATGTATCTGAACTCACTTACACGGAGGACCAAACAAGCATTGTAAATTGGTTTTCTCTCTTACAACAAATATATTTATTTTCCTGCTGTATTATTTTTAACCACCTCGCGCTGCTTCTTCTAAGTCGAATTACTAGTTTAGCATGATAAAAATTCGGAATGTTACAAATTCAGAATTTTCAGATTGTTACAAATTCAAAATTTTCAGACTGTTACAAATTCAGAATTTTCGGATTGGATTGTTACAAATTCAATCATTTGTAAATTTGGATAAAAAGTATCTGTAAAGCTAGCCGATTATTTTTTGAAGTCAGATATAAAGGAAAAGAATGCTTTTTTGGTTAAATTTGGCTTTATTTGTGTAATTCCGATGAGAAACTAGAAAACACCTAAGCAACCAGCTGGAATATTACAAGCTTTAGAATATATTTACAAGCCAGGAAATAAGTTTTAGCATTTGTTTACTTCCTGAACTTGCTTTTTAAATTAGAAAATGAAGCTTACTATATCGAAATATTTTTCCATACTAATAATGAGCATATAAATAAATAAATGTGCTTAATTTGAATATTTGTTGCTTAAAATGTGTTGTTTTTAAAATAACTACGAGGTTTAAATAAATATTTTACTATTAGCAAAGGAAAATTTCGAATTTGAATGTATTCAAATATTGTTTATATTCTAAAATGGCACTCTTTTTGTTTTCCATTTAAAGTACAAAATTTGTTTTTAAAAATGCCTTTTCATTCAGTAACGAAATTCCTTTATGCATACTTTTTCCCTTTTCAATGATTCATTGTTAAGATTTGCTTGCTGATGTTGCTTAGTGAAACTCTTGGCACGAATAAATTATATAAGTATCTTTTCTCCAACGATGAATAATCACAATTTAATCAGTAATAAATGGGACTTGTTATTTAAAAGTTAACGAGAAATATGATAAACTACCTTTCATTCTAGTTCAATGATTTTTAATTTCTTTCTTCGATATGAAATACATCTTATATTTTGGTACAAAAAGAACTTATATCTAAGTTTTTCTTTGAAATGAAATATTGTTTCTAGTAAAGTACGGATCGAGAGAGAATTGTATAAGTTTCCATCTCAATTTTCACGTATGACTAGCTTTGCACTTGATCCTATTGTTCGCTGTAAACAGACCGTAAGCTACCTTTTTCTATATGAGTATACCGCTGTAAGTACCGGCCTTACGGGTCAACAGTAAGTTAGTTTATTACAGAGTCGAAAGATATCAAATAAAGGACTATCGATCGAAGTATGAGCAACTGTGTTTTCCCTTTAAGCTCTTCTTTCAGTGAGACTTCATGGAGGAAAAAAAAAACCCGCTATAGTTTGAAAAATATTATCAAGCATAAATCATGTTTTATGTGTCAGCTATGTAAAAAGAGGGATTTTTCCCTTTAAAGAACTATTTAAACATAAGAAAAACTTCCGTACTTTTATTTCTTAAAGTGATTGTTCAAAGAAGTGATCATACAAGGGTCGTTCAATATGTTCTTAGAAAAAGATGGAAAAACAAATTATTTTAGGTAGATTTTTTATTCTTTTTATTTTCCAACATAATCTCCTTTTAGTTTTATACACTTTTCCAAGCATTTCTCTATCATTCTTAAGCCATCTAAAAAGTAAGATTTTGGAAAGTCATCAAAATAGGCATTTGTTTGGGCGATGACCCCATCGATCGGCATGAACCGTGGTCCACCGGGTCAATTTCTTAAATTTGGAAATTTAAAAAAAAAAAAAAAAACTTGGGGCCACACACAAATCCAGTGAATGTGGTGGATGTTGTAGGAATTCGAACTTTAATTCCATAATTTTGGCCAGCGAAACTGAACTGGTGTGCACCTGTGCATTGTCTTGATGGAAGAGGATCCTTTTCTTTTTCAAATGAGGATGTATTTTCTTGATTTCTTCCATCAGATGGTGCAATAATGACACATAATTCTCTCCAGTTATTGTTTATCCTTTTTCTGAATAATCAGTGTTGACGATTTCGCGTGCATCCCAAATATCCTTAGACATCACCTTGTCGGCCGATTTCACCATCTATGCATTCTTCGGTGCCCGTTCGTCTTCAAACACCCATTGTTTTGACTGCTCATTTGTCCACAGTTATATATCGACGCAGAAACTCGACAGGATTCCGACAAAAAAAGTGCTGAAAAAGCTTCCGAATAGATCACACAATTACGTTGACTTTCCACTCAGAGCAAACGCGGCACCCATGTGGCCAAGACTTTTTTCCCACTCAATTTTACGAGCAAAATCAGGAAAAAAAACCCACTGTAACTTGCGAAATGCCAATGGTCTCAACTGCTTCGTGCACTTTGATTTGTCAATTACTCAAAACTATATCATAGATTTTATCAATCATTCTGGAAGTAGTAACTTCCATAGGATGTCCCGAACGACGCTCGTGGTTTTTGGATGTACGGCCAAGTTTATACTCATTTACCAAACTGAAAATAAGTGCGAACACAGGAGCAGATGTGCCATGAACTTCATCGAACTCAGTTTTGATCTCTTTCGGTGTAAAGTCTGTTAAATGTAAGATTTTAATCAGTTCTCGAAACTCACTTTATTTCCATTTTTCTAAATAAATACAAGCTTCTTGCTTCAAAAATTAAACCATGAGATTGAACTAACTGATATTTAGACAGTTGCCTTGTGAGTCATGATGCTTACTGAAAAAGCCCATTTTCGATGCTGTAGCATCATTTCCTGGATTTTTTAAGAATTTATTGAACGACCGTTGAACATCTTGAAATATTTTTTAAAAGATTAATCGTAAAGAATTATTAAAATTTAGTGTACAAAAAGAAGGCTGAAGTTAAAAGAATATCACAAGTATGAAATCCTCTAAAATGTGTTACCTATTTTTCTCATGTAAAAACATTTGCTTGTAAAAAAAGGGAAGTTTTTATGCCTTAATGTATTAAAACATGATATATATATATTTAATAATAATTTTCAAGTATGTGGTATATATTTTACTATAATTGCCATTAAATCAAGTATGTTTATTAATGCTCGATGAGAAGCGTATAATTTTACGTGGTGTAAGAAATTCTGTGTTAGTAAGAAAGAAATTGGCTGAGAAATATTTGAATCTAAATTTGTAAAGGACAAATGAGAAACGAAAAAAAAAAAAAATCAATTGAAAATTATATCATATTTATAAAATTTTTTGAATTATAATTTTTTATTTATTTTTCTTAGTTTTGGCTGTTCAAAACCCAGCTTAAATTTCATTGACGTTGAGTAAAATATATAAAAGAAGATAAAAGAAAAAATATTACTTAAATAAAAACCTTTTTAAGAAATATTAGTGACAAAGACTTAAGAAAAAGCTTTTCTGATGAGTGAAGTTGAGAAAATAAAAATAATATATATAAATCTATAGCACTAACAGTTCGAGTAGCAATCAAATAAAAATTGAAATATAAATAAAATGGAGTTAAAAGAAAACGAATACTACTTAACTTTTTTATTAGAAAACAGTTTAGTGACGAAAATTTAGATTAAGCTTTTCAGATAATAAATACAGGAGAGAAAATCAAAAATACAAAATTAACAGTTTTCCCTTATAGAAATCAAGTTAAAATCAATCCATAAATAAATTGGAGTAGTTGTTTTAATGACACAAGTTTCGAGATTACGAGCATTTACTGACCTCCAAAATAAAATTCTTTTCCTGAAATCTTTTAAAAGAGAAAGATATAAGAGGAAATTCGGAGACGTATTCTTTTCTTTTTCGAAATAAACTTTGAAAATCTAATAAGAAAGGTACATCGTTTGTATTCGGGTGAAAATTGCCAGAAAATACTGTCATTCGCAAAGATCTATATAAATTACTACCAGGCTTTATCGAGTTAACTAATTTTCATAAATGAGTTTAAACTTTGTGCTTTTTACTCAGACATATGTGATTAAAGTCAGGTGAGGCTATTTGAATAAAGAACTTAAAAATAAGCTTAGAGGATCGAAAGAGATTTGGTACTCTTTTCGAATACATGCCATTAGATTCTGCCGTTAATTTGCAAGTTATTGATAGATTAATGAGTAAAAGTGTTCATTATCTCAAATACTATGAATCATACTCGTTTAATAAAATTTTTTTACAAATTAGGAGTCATGGGATAAGTTACACTTCGTTTAACTCAGCATGAAATAATTCCGATTTTGTAACATGCTTCGAAACAATTTAAAGATCTGTAAAATAGACACTTAAATCGAATCTTGCAGAATATTTATCAGTTCAAATGAATTGGGAATAAAATATAATGGAGTTCAAACCATATGCACTTGACAACAGTGGCTATTAAAATGGAATGTAGTTTAAACAACACACGTACTAAAATAACTGTTTTGGCAATTTAATCGTTTAATTTTAAAACTTGATTCAAATTTAAATTAAAGCAAAGATAGAGCTGTTTCGACTTTATTAATTAAAATATTACGTCAAAAATTTATCAAATTTTGAAATTATACAATTAGAAAATAATAAAATAAGTTTGTACTTAGTATTAAGTTTACATATACAAGTTCAACGTACTTTCAATAATATACTCTTTTTTTTATTTTTTAATTTCTTATATATTTATATATATATTGTTTTCATTAAAAATTAATTATATATATATATATATATATATATATATATATATATATATATATATAATTATTGCCTTTTTGAACATTTAAAACCCTCTTTGTAATCTTTCAATAAGTATAATGATGAACTTCCGTACAGAATTCATTCTAAAATTACTAATGCCAAGTCAAGGTTTAATTGATTAATAATTTTTTTTGATCATTTCAATGATTTCAACTAGTGATTTGTAAATAGAACTTAGTTTAGGTTGTACTTATTCACAATTAAATATAAAAATAATGCACGTTTTCCACAGTTTTCCTTTTTTATTTCTTGATTTTCTCTGATTAAATTCCATAATTAAGCTATACATAACGCAGTCTAATTCAACTTAGTTGAAATTCTAATGATTTATACGGTAAATATTTAAATAAATCAGCGGATAGGCGTTAACCACTGCATGAGTCGAAATAGTAGAGCTCTATGGACTAGGAATATCAAGCAGGTAAAGGTTTGTTTACAACTTTACATAGAATTCAAGCTGTGAGAATCCTGTAGAACGCATATAGTAACCCGAGTAAATAACTAGGCTCTAAAAGATTTGAATTTCAATTGGAAATTCCAATTAATTTGTTCGCTAACTGCACCGCCACTTGAAATAAATTTACTAATTCGGTGTTGATTCAAATTAACTTTAAATCGTTGTAAAATTAAAATTCTATTTAATAATTAAATTACTCAATTCTATTTAATTATGAATAATATTTTTTATTATTTAATTCTATTTAATTTCAGTTCTATTGAATTATTATTAAAATTTAAATTCTATTATTTCTATTTAAATAACTTTCATTTATTTCATTTTCACAATAATTTATTGAAATATATTCTTCTCTTTAGGAAATACACTTAGTTTAGGTATATAATAAAGAACAAAAATGTTCAATGATATTCAAAGTTTCATCCATGATTTTCTGAAAGTTTTGAAAGAAATATGTCTTATTATTCAGGAATTATTAATAAGATTGTTTAGCATTAAATTTTAATCGAATTCTTCTTAATTGCAAGTGATTGATTTATTTAAAAATTATATTTAAAATACATCTTAGAATACTCGTACATTATTTTTACCCATTTTTTAAATTATGATATAAGATTTGATAAAAGAACTTGCTGTTTAGAGGATGTGGTGACAAATACATGTTTTTTATTGTATGTGAACGCATGGATGTATTATCTGAATAATAACTTTTAAATTTAAATGAAAGATTCTTAACTTGTTAACTGTTTCTTTCAGAAAAAATTATTAATATTGTTTTAGTTAAATTATTTTTTAGCCACTTTAGGGGCTATTGTTTTGGCTGGATCACTTTTCGCGTACCAGATCACTTTTCTATTTTTTCTCGCTTGCTTCAATTTTAATTACATTTAGCTGAAATACATTCAATTTAACATTTAATTCACAAAAAATTAATTGAAAATTTTCGTTTGCTTAAATATTAATTGCATGTATCTGATATAATGTTCAATTTAATAATTTATCGTTTGCTTTAATTGTAATTACATTTAGCTTAAATATATTCTATTTAATAATTTATGATTTCCTTTAATTTTAATATCGGAAAATTTCACTATTGTCCATTTCTCAATATTTCATCATTTACTTTAATTTTTATAATTAATTGAGTAATTTAATAATAATTATAAAGAAAATGCACTTTGGGTGGCCAAATCTGTTCTTCGCAAAACTTTGTATAGAACTTTTAAATATTTTAAATATTCTTTTTTATTTATTTTTACTGATAAATATTTCACTATAAATATAGTAGCAAAAAATATCCAAATCATTTAATTAAATGATTTGGATATTTTTTGACTCAATGAAATTTCATTGAAATTAATTAGTTATACTCGCATATCACGTGCGCACCAAACATTTGAATACCAGTGAAGTAGCAACTGAAAAAAGTTAACTTTCATTTTATGTTTGATAAATTGTTTTATAAAACTACTATTTAATTAAATGATATCATTTCTACAAATATGGATTTGAATAACTGCTCATTTCGTTTAAGGCACGAACCAAAATTAATAAGCCTGGAAGAACTTTTATATCTGGTTCTTAATTCATAATATGATGACAATCTCGATTGAATTGAATAGAAGCAACTAATACAGAATTTGACTTTGACAAGATGTTTATTTTGATTCATCGAGATAAAATTTAACTTGAAAAAAAATTAAAGACTTATTACCGTTTTCGGCTTACTTTCATAAGTCGTTAAATCTGACAAAACTTCAGAAACTTCAGTTTGCGAGACATCCGTAATGCGTTACAGAGGCACTTTCAAATTATCCTCTTCAAATGCTGATGGAAACGTTAATCCTAGCAATTAATTTTGTACAAACATTGTAAGTTACTTCGTTATCAAAGTTTTCAGTTCTCCGGGGTCCTTTGTAAGAAATACAATCCTTTAATATTAAAATTAGCCACGACAGAGGTGAAGCTTTTAAACTATAATTTTTATTGTACTAATCAAATGAGTGTTTTTGATTGGCTAACGTCTTAAAATCCTACTTGTTAAAGTTAGAATTAATTCCTTTATCATCTTATTAAATTATCCAGAAAAGTTTGTTTTTTAATTCATTCGTTTTTAAACGCAGTGGATCACCTACAGAAGCAATCAAAGCAATAAAATGAATAAAAGCTATTTAATTTGATGCAATTTATTAAAAATTTTTATTACCTTCTACTTTTTGTAATAAATACATTATATCTTCACTTGAGTTTGGCAAAATATTTGTCTATACTTTGATCCTTTTTAATAATTTATGGGCTTTATATGAAGAGTTATCCCAAAAATTTTCATTATTCTTTTAGCAACCAAAGGGGCTATTATTTTAGTTAGATCACTTTTGGCGTACCAGATCACTTTTCAATTTTTTTTTTTTCGTTTGCTTCAATTTTTATTAAATTTAACTTAAGTATATTCAATATAATAGTTTATCGTTTGTTTTATTTTTTATTGCATTTGTCCTAAATATATTAAATTTAATAATTTATCGTTTTCCTTAATTTTAATATTGGAAAAGTTTACTATTGTCCATTTCTCAATATTTCATCGTTTACTTCAATTCTAATATTTAATTGAGTAATTTAATAATAATTATAAGAAAAAGTGTACCTTGGGTGGCTAAATCTAATCTTTGTAAAATTTTGAATTGAATTTTTTTTTATTGAAAACTATTTTTAACAACTGTTGTGATTTCTTATTTGAACCAATTTTTCATTAGAATAATTTTTCTTTTTTTTCTTTCTTTTAAGAAAGCTAGCAACAATTATTTATTTGACTAATATTTATCGCGTGATTATGTCTAAATATAGCTAAGGGGGAAAAATCTTCTTACACTATTGTAGATAATTTACAAAAAATAACCAAAATTTATATTTACTCTTCATTTCTTTACTGACAATAAGCATCTCAACACACACACAAACATTTTTTTTCTACACTTCATAGAAATTATTTTTTTAAAAAAAGCGATAGCGTGTGATATCAAAAATTAAAGCCAAAAACCAAATAAAAAAAGGAAAAAGAAACACTGTTGTCATTTGGATTTATTGCTGCGAGATTTCCAATTTTCTGCTGACAAGATAAAAATAACATTTTTTGGAGACTCGCAGGTAATTTTTTTCGATAAAAAAAAACATCGCTTCAACCAGAAGACAAACAACAAATCCCCATAAGCTCGACATGTGTCATGTCTGACTCATGTCCTCAGCTACGGTAGGGACTAAAGCCTCTACTCGTTACTTCAGACAGTTCTCGCCAAAATCAGATAATATTCAGAGAGGAACTCACGCATATTATTGCACGCAAGCATATGAGCTGAATGGCTGGCTCCAATGTTGGCTACTGTCTGGTCATGGATATATAGCACCGCTCAGGGGGATTTTCAAATTCCACTGCCATAGAAACACATTCAGGGGTATTCGGGAAATGTCCACCGTGAAATTATCTCTTCATTTTGGAATCAATATTGGAAGGAATGATATGGTAAACGGGGCGAATGTTGCAATTTCGGTGCCGTACTTGATTGTTCACTAGCGGAGACTCTGCACTTGTTCTACTTGCATTGCATTCAAGAATATTTTATTTGTTTAGTGAATCAAAAGGAAATATTTTCATAACACTGAGCAATGATGATGTCTATTAAGTATTTTAGTTGTTGCTGCAGTGTATCTTTTATGGTTATTTATTTGGAATACGGAGGAAAGAAAAATTTATTACTATTTGTATATTAATTACTATGACTGCACCAATCAAACAATAATATTTAGAAATTATTTTTTAATATTTAGTTATAAATTTAATAAAATTTGAATAAATATTCATAATAATTTGATGACAAGAAAAATATTTTCATATCATTGAGTGAAAATGGTCTTTATTTAGTATTTTATTTCTTACTGCAATGTATTCTTTGCAAATGTTTATTTGAATTGGTAAGTAATTTAATAACGTCGCATTTAGAAGCAACACGAAGGCTATTGGCGATAGACTTCGTAATTTTGAGTCTCGTTCAAATTACGAGGATGACACGTGAGCTAGAGCCTCCCTCTCCTAACTTCCACATGGAGCCACACCAGATTAAACGTGCGGGTCATTAGTGCCATCAGGACTCAAACTCATGCCTTGACGAAACAACATCGGCAGCGAGTTCCCGACCATACCAAGCTACACATGTTTAGGAAACAAAAAAACTTTATTATCACTATTTATACATTAGTTATTACACCTGACTATCCAAATCAAATAGAAATATTTAAGAATCATTTCTTAATATTTAGCACTAAATTTAGCAAAAATTGGCTGTTTAGAAGCAAAATTATTTGATATGTTAATATGTAACATTTCTATTTTTTTCTCCAATATTAATATAACATTATTAAATTTAACATATATTTAACTAATAACTAGTTTAGTGTATATATATAGATATATATATATATACACAAAAATAACTATAAGT
>BMAW01028089.1:1109700-1126406 GCA_019974015.1 Nephila pilipes
TGTTGTGATTTTTCCTTTATGGATGGACCGAAAATTATTTTGGAGGTTATTGAAATTCAAAATTAAGTACATCAAATATGTTTTTTTATTATACTGTTTTCTGGATTTTAACAGGTTTTATTGGATTTCATAAAACCATTTCTTTATTAAAATGTGAGCAATGAGGTTTGTAGCATGCCTGTTTCCTTGCTGTCTGATAAAATGACCCGTTTCACTAATGAAACATTTGTGATTATTATATGTATTAAAATTTCCCATTCGAGTTATAAATATTAAATCGTATAAAAATATCCTCATTTTTTTTTAATTTTGTATTACGTTCAGATGCAACCAAAGAAGCATTCTTTACGTTTTCGTATATATATATATTTAAAAGTACATCTTTAATACACCGCTGGCTATTAAAAACTCTACATCAGTAAGGAAAGGAAACAGCAGAATCTTTTTTATTATACATACAGAGTAGAGTATGAAGAAGACATAATAAAATTTACAAGTCCTTTGGGGTTTCTCATCGTGTAGTATTCAGTACATAAAGCTGTTGTCTCTGAAAGCAATGACAGCTCTAATTCGGTTTGACATCGAATCGAAATGAGTTTAGCTAATATACGGGTGCACAATTACGGATGGTTTTAACTCGAGGACAAAGTTCATCAGTCGTAGTGACTGGATCGGCAACACATGATCTGATGTTCTCAATGAGTGACAGATTGAAAGAACATGCTAGTCAAGGCAACAGTCAAACTTTTCCTGTTTCGAGGATGGTCAGATAGCACAGGTAATATGTCATGTATTTTCTTGTTAAAAAGTGATGTCATGGCGGTTTTGAAGATATTGGACAGGCGCGAATCTTAAAAAGGCGGAAATGTAATGAACAAAAGGCAACGGGTTGCGTACCCAATGGCACCCCATTCCATCACTCCATGCACTGGGTTCGTACGATGATGACAAATACTAACTGAAACTTTCGTTTTCCTCTGTGTTTCCTTACAATGATTCAGGCCCCACAATGATACACGCAGAACCAGGATTTGTCTGAAAATGCGCAGTGAAGCAGTTCCTGTTTCCGTAATCGTAATTTAATGCTCCAATGTATGTTTCCCGTCTCTGTTGCAACATTGAGAGGTACAATAATGGTTGCCATACGGATAGCTCATGACGCAATAGATTTCGTCACTCTGTCCGTGCGGACAAATGAAGGAAGCTCTTTACGTACGTGATGCGGTTATACCATCACGTAACATTGCGCGGAGTTCATGCTTCTCCTCTCTTGTGTTTGTGACCGGGGAGCAAACTGAGATCCTGTGTAGCATTTTGCATGGCCCTCCTGGATCCATCGAGTTCATATTCGCAAGATAGTCATTAGATCGCGACCAACGCAAGCAATACTATGCTTAAACGATAAACCACAATCCTAACAAATCACGATTCTGCCACCGTTAGATTCGACCCGGGCTGGTTGGAGTTCCTTCTTACACGAGTCTTAACACGACCTTTTTACAAACAATCAACGCTCGAATGTGACTTCCGAATGAGGAATCCGCTGAACAATATTCCAGTTTAGACAGACTGTAAATGACGTTACATATATTTATGTTGCTCAAATGTGATGAATTGCGAATTATTTGCATATTTCAGTAAGTTGTATCTTACATTCAAATTTGATGTTGGTTGCGAACCGTCCTTATGATACAGCAATTTAATGACCATGTATATGTAATTTATGGTCACTAAATGCATATGCAATTACAGAATCATGTTTTTGTTAATCAAATATCAAAATATTCGAAAGACATTTTAACCATTTGTTCTTAAATGACAGCAGTTTAAACGTGTTTCTTATGCCCCGAGACATTTTTACATTTCCCCCCCTGAAAACAGATACCACGAATAAATTGTTTTTTCGATATTTTTATTTTTTAGACAAAATTATAAATTTCATATTAATTGTAATACTTGTTTATTTATTCCTTGTGGATGATACCGAATCTGTTCACTAAAAACATAAACTCATCAGACACTGAAATTTAAATTAAAAATACAGCAATGTGCTGCAAGTTCTAAGTTTTATTTATGTCCTTTATGTTTCAAATAGGAATTTACCTTCAATTGAGTGCAAAATTTTTACAAAGATGCCGAAAAATAACTGAAATTATTCGTTAGCTTTAATTGTCAATAAAGGTATACCTAATTAATTTTTAGCAATCGGCATTCCTACTAAGGTTTGCAAATAGGATAAAGTATGTCTTTAGATTGAATTAAGAATGATCAAAGGTACTTGTTGCTTAAAAATGCATTAGATTGGTTTGATCAAAGGGTGACCTTCTCTTTCAAGAGTCGAATTGATTTGAGATTTGGGATATTCGTTCTAACTTAGCTTGTGAGAAAGGACTTGATGAGCTATCTTTGCGCGAATTTAATGCCTAATTTAATTTCCCCTTCAATACTTTAATGTGAATGTCTATGTTTATTTAGTCTAGTTTTCTATTTCTAAGGAAGAAAATTTTCTTTACCCTTTAATGAAGGAGCTTCTTGCATTTCAGAATATTTTTCTAAAAGCCGAAGTTTTCTGTAACGACCTTTGAGTGGATCTTTAATGCGTGCTTAATATATCTATGTGTTTTTATACAGTAGGTAAACTATGTGAGCTTAAAATAATTTGTCAGAAGTGTATTAAAATACCAATGTTTGACAAAGTTTTTAAAATATCACCATATCTGCAAGGAAATTTTATCAATGAATGTTCTCAAACTATCACGAATTATTTGATTTTCAAGCCATATATACATAGATTAATGAAACATGCAGGGAAGCTATTTATTTTATTCTTATTGTTTTATTAAATTTAATGCAACAAGATATTTGTAATATGAGTAAAACTTTTTGGAAAGAGAGGGGAAATATATAACATTTTCAATTGAGCAATACAGCAACTTATTCAGATGGTATTTCTGCCTATAAGACTTTCAAACAAAATACTGTTTTCAAAAGTCTGTTCCAGTATCTGTAACACAAACTTTAAACTGAAAATTATTCGTATTTTCCGACTTATGGCTCTTTCTATCCAGAAAATATTTCTGTACATCTGGTTTCTATTGCTTGAGTTAACTTTCGGCTAGTGAACAGAAAAAAGTGAAGAATTATGTTGATGTATTATTTTAAAACGATAGAAGAGTAAATATAGCCAATGTTTACGTCCCCGTATTCCGAATCACGTTATTTCAAACGAGAATTAATTTTCCTCTATATGAATTCATTAACAAGCCGTATATACTTGAACACACATGTATTCAAACTGAATAAAATTATCATTTCAATGAACGAGTAAATGACACGAAATAAAATTACTATACAATAATTGTCATTCAGCTTCTATGTATTAAAAAGTATGTATTCTTTTTTTATAAGATGAAAATAAATTGATTGAATAAGTAAAAAACCTTCAATTGATAAAAATGTATGATTGCCGATTAATAATGTGAGCTTCAGACGTCAAAATATCACTTTGACATCAAGGTATGATTAATGGGAAAAGTACAGTTAAATGTTTCTTCTAAGGTATCAATTCATCATTCTGTTAACTTTGTAGCGATAATTCTATAAAGGAAGTTTAAAGTTGAACAGAAATTGAATTCTTAATATATGTGAGAAACTATGCATTTCAATTTTACGCTAAAATTTTGCTAATCATATACATAATAAACTAAAGCAGTTTGATGTTTTACTATTTTTTATTATTTTTAAAGAATAAGCTTTTATAAATACTGGCTGAAACATTTAAAATTAGTTTATAATGCTATAACTTCTATTTTAAGCAAGAAATTTTATAAACTAAATAGAAATGTGAGACAAAATGCTTGAATGAAATACTTGGTGAAATCCCTTATTAACTCTTATTTTTGACATAAAATAAACTATCGAAGGATTAGCAATGTTTTTTTCATAAAACCATCTTTTTTATCCCTCCACGATTTCTTTTAATCGAAAATGAAATAAATCCATCTTCATTTCTTTTAAGAAATCTTTTCTCCAGTTTCCGTTTATTGTCTTAATGCCTTTACAGCTTTAAACTCTTCCATCAGTGCTAAAGATCATTAAAAACATCATTAGAACAAAGAAAAAGTATTTCGATCAAAATTGAAAATTAGCGGTAAAATCAATCACGAAATTTGTTATCAGCGGTCTGCTTCTTGTTTTCACATTTCTCGGCCCATTAAAATATAACTCCTTCCGTGAATTTAATGATCTGTGATTTTAAATTCATAATCTTTGGTTCAAGCGTGCAAATTTTATTACACTCCATTAATATCCCCATTAGGTATTTTTAAATTTTTTTTTTTATCGTTGGTTTTAAACTGCCTCTGGGATTCATTCATTTTTTGCGATCATAATTTGGTTTCAATAATGACTGGTGGAAAATACTTTTGTCGGAACTTTCATTACGTTTTTAAGATAAAAGATGAGTATAAGTTAAAAGGCACATATGTTCTGTTTTATATACATAAAAAGGAATTTGTTGTTTTTAAAATGGACTCAGAATATGGCTTGCTTTGTTTATTTGTTTTTAACTACTTTAATATTTATTTCGTGAATTAATCAATAGTCTCTTACATTTAAAAAAAATTGCTTATGTGTTCATTTCTTAAAAAACTTATTTTCCTTAGACTACAGTTTTTATTTCATACGTGAAGTGAAATAAAAACATTTCTAAGTAAAACTACTTATGATTGTGTATGAAAATTTGTTCTCTTGAAAGAAAACTACCAAGATTATATTTGTATTGAATAATTTAGGTGACAAGAACAAAATATGTTTTATAGGACCATCTGAAAATAAATAATATCAATAGTTGTAATTTTCTACTAAAGTAATATGTGGCTCTTAGTGAATTTTTAATTTTGCCAAATTTCTACACGTTGAAAATTACTTTTAATAATGAAACTTTGCTGAGAGTTTTTATTTAAAATTTCTTATTATTATCTTAATTATATTTATACAGTTATTGTTCTGGAATAGTTAATATAGTTGACATTTATTACTGTTCTGACGAAAATTTAAGGTAATTTTTATACCTGAAACAAAAAATTTATAATCTGTCTAAAATTATCTGTCGTTAAAATAAGTACTTAGAATAGTAAACACTTTTTTAAAAAGATAAATTTCAATATGAATTTACATATTAGTGTATCTAAATTGAAAATTATTATAAATTTAAAACACCGATACAATTTTTATTATATTATTATGTTTTATTAATTTAAATGGTTAAAGTTCGTGCATAACGTCTAAATTGATAACTTTCTTTTATTGTGTTCTTTGGTTATATTTTTAATTCTGCTCCTAGCTACGATGAGTTTGTTATATATTATAATTTTTGTGGTGCCACCGTTTGTTCAATAAAGAATATTAAATAAAATAAATGTCAGAGAAACGTTTGTTGAATGTTTAGCCTGAAAAATATACCAAATAGAAAAGAATAGCAAAAATAATTTTAAATAAAATCTTAAAATCAGAAGGAATATTTAAAAAATAAAATCATTACCTTTCTTGGAAACGGGTTACATTTTATTTAACTTGATAAAATTTTTAAGACTTTCATTTATTTATTTTGAATATAACTTTCGTAACCAAGAGCTAGTTAATGGTGAAGCTATCTTAAGTTTTCAAACAGAAATAATATTTTTTCAATTTTCATTTATTTCCTAAAATATTTACGTAACTCAAGTTACAGAATGTAAAAATGGAAAGTAAGTAAACTTCAAACAGGTTCGTATAAAATAGTTACTATCTCGTTAGATCGTAAAAAAAGGCTATGCTATGCATAGAGCAATTTTCTTTTCCTGAACTTGCTTTTTGCTTTTGCAATAGTAAGAAAGCTACATCCTGGAATAGTAAATATTCAACTATAAATGATGTCTCCATGGTAACTTGTATTTTTTGAGTAGCTGATTTATAAAATATGCTGGTCATAAAAAGCAAGTAGACAGTGTATTAGAAAATTAAAACATTTATGTGCAGAAATGAGCAATAGTTCTCTGTAATGAAAAGGACTTAATGTTAACGAAACTGGACATAAACAAACAACAAAGCAGGTGTTTAATATGGTACATATTAAGTAAAAGAGCTGTTTTGAACGAAAAATAAGACAGTGTTAGCTTATGATTTTGAAAAAAGGCAACCCTTGTTTGAAAATGGCAATGTTGATTGAAAATTCATTAGAATTTATTTTATGAATTAAATTTGTCACTAATATACTATCAATAAAATCATAAAGCAGGAAAAATAACACATTTAACATGGTTTTCAAGCTAAAATAATTTTTATGTGTTTGATGTTGAAATTAATGCAAATAACATTTATTAAAATCACACAAGAACATGAAAATCCAGATAAATTCCTGAAAAACAATTCTTACAAAGAACTGTTACAATAAGTATTATTCCCACTCACAAAATTTAAAATAATTAGCATATTTTCGTGTGTTTTATATTACTTTAAATATTCATTTAATTCAAAAATATAGCTCATAAATATTAGTTAAGATAATACTGTAAATAATTTCCTAAGAATTTACATAGTAAATGAGTTCATTAAATCATTTTTGAATTCATTGATAACGCACTAATATCCTTTCCCACAAACAGCGAAAAACTGTTTTTTCTTCTCTATTGCAAAGGCTTGAGCAAAATTAGGCTTTTCCGAATAAATGTTTGGATTTCTTCCAAATGCTGATCTCAATGACCGTACAACAAAGGCTTTAGATTATCAAGCCGTAAACTTTTCTTCTAAGCTGCGCAAGTATTGCTTACTCTTTTAATTTTCTTATCTTTAATTTTTTTTTTTTGCAGTTGTCAAAGGAAAAAGAATAAAGTATTTTTCATCCTTACAACATTAGCACAGTTTGCGTGTGTGCGTAATTAACGTTTATTTTGTCTATTTAATGCGTTTAAACAAATTACTTTTGCTTTTTAAATCATAGATATCCATAGAACAGCGAAACGTATTTATTTGTTATGTTGTGAGGCTTGCTCTTGTTTTTATTACATTATTTGCGTGACTATTTTCTGCCATCAATTATACTTCTACCAACAATTTTTTTGAGCAAATGATTAGTTATTAACGTCACACTTAGGAGAAGCACGAGAACTATTGGAGATAGATTTCACAATTTTGAAACTTAGTCAAGTGACGCGGACGACACCTGAGCTGACACATATTTCTCCAAGTTTCCACAACACGCTAAAGGGAAAACTTAAAGAGATTCGACAGATTTAAATTGCATCCCCCCGCGCTACATGGTGGGTCCGTAGTGGGATCGGGATAAGAACCCATGACTCCCCAAGAACCAATCCGGACGCGAACATGTTACCATGACCACTCGATTACCGTGACCACACTTTTACCAACGAGTCCGTGTTCCATATCTAAAGTTTATGAAAATAGATAAGAACATAAAAGAACTAAAAATTGTCACCATAGAATTTCCCGCCGATCTTCGTATTCTTTGAAGAAGTTTCATTGAATGTAACCCATTGTTTTGATTGTTGCTTAGTTTATAATGACGAACCTGTGTCTCATCGACGGTGTCAAATCGACGCAAAATGATGACAACCTGACGCGGCAGCGATGGAATTGTAATTTGCAGCAAACTCCTACAAAATCTAAACTAACCTGTGAATCAGTGTGTAATATAATATTTTCGATCCATTCAACAGATGACAACATACAATGGTAATGCCAACATGCCTTAGCAATGTCATTTGTCGTCATAAACAGGTACTTTTTGAACCACCTTCGTAAATGGTAGAGCAGCTTGCATCTTATTTTCCAAAATTAAAGTTTCGGTTTATCTCACTTTTACTGTTACTCTAAAGCTGAGAGCTGTCGATATGTTGGTGAGTAAAAAAAAAAAAGGCACGATAAGGGCTAAGTCTGATTGCTTGAAAATTTTTGTCCCAGTCTTTACATTTTAGTTTAAATAATTCAAGGTTTATCTATGGTAGCGAGAAATTCTACAATATTCTAAAGGAAAAATTACTTTTTTTACAATTTGATATATATTATGATTTGGTTTCGCGAAGAAAAGTAGTTAAATGAAACAATAACGTTTTTAATGTAGAACAATGCGTAAGAACATAGTTCCTCGAAAGAAATATGTTATAGATTTCGGTATTTCAGTTGAATTGAAAAGCGAGAGAGTAGAATGAAAACAAATGATACTATCCGAGACAAGTGTTATGATATAAAACTATTGATTTTCATTACGCAGCAAATGTGTGGAAATTCTCAAAGATAAAAATTAATTGAAAAAGTTCTTAATAATTTTTAATTGTAAATGTAAAAAAAATGTTATTAAATTATTTTGAAACAGTGCTTCAATTTTTTTTAAATACATTTACTTACCTTTGTATATATAATAATACTTTTGAAGTATAATCGAATTTAAAAAATAAAAATTTACAGGTGAAAAGTAGGAAATGTTTTCTGTGTCATATTCTGAGTTTTAAACTAACATACATTTGCTATGAATTATTCCTTAGAATTTAAGTGCAATTTGCTAAAAAAAAGTACATGGTCAGTTATAAGTATTGTAAAGTTTTATTTTAATTTTGTTATAACTAAAAACATTAAAATCTTTAAAATACTTTCATACACTTTTTTTTAAAAAAGTACTTCTATATATATTAATACTCACACTCTCTGCACACACACACTCTAATCAATTACCTTATTGCATTTATTATATTTTAAAACTCAACCAGTGAAGTCTCTCTTTTACATGATGTTTTAAATTAACTTTTGCATTTGTTCGGAAATGAATTTTCTTGCAACTACAAATAAATGAATTTGAATTATATTACACAGCATTTAAATCTTTGTGTTCAAAGGAATATAAATTTCTATTCAATAATGTAATAATATATTTCACTCACACACATTACACCCTTGTTTTAGCTACCAAACTATAAAATAATATTTAAGCTGCGAGTACCTTTGAGACAGAAATTGTTGGACAAGTTGCCAGTATTCAAGAGAGAACTGTGAATTCACACATATATTTTCCAGTTAAACCGAACTGAAGATTAAATAGCCTAGATTTTGAACTACTTACGCTGCTCTGAATCGCAATTGGAGGTTTAAACACTCGGATCCTGTATCTTCTATTCCAACTCATTTCACTGCGGCAAACGCAGCTTTTATCACAACCAAAACATTGTACATAATTGTTCGAGCTTGGAAAAGCGAAAAGTGTTACAATCCCTAGATGATATATTCCCCGTATTGCAGCCATTTAGTTGTTGATTTAGAAAGTTATTATGCATGCTTACTGTTGTATTTACGTTAAAGTAAATTTGATTCCACTGAATGGAGGAATTGAAGCTTCTCTGATTTTCACACAAAAAGGGAATTACCATACTTAAGGACGAGATAAGATAACTTGGCTTATCGTTTGCCATTTGTCATTCGGCACAATTTATGAGACCACTTTCAAGATTGACAGTAACGTTTTGGTAGTTTATAAAGCATCCAGTAACGAATCTGGAATGTTAGGTTTTCTTCAGTAGGCTATTTCGCTTCTTTTCCGAGGCGCAAATAATGACTTAACAAGCTGCATTTTACGTCTTCTATTTTTCACGTTTGTTCTCAAAGACTTGATCGATCGGATGTACTAACTAACTTGATATATCTCTCGCATGGGGAAGTAGCATAAATCTCTATTAGAAGCTCTGTACAATATCAAGTAACAGGAAAGTGTGTCCCTTGAATGATCAGTAAGCCGATGCATCAATTAAGATAAATATATTGAGTTTTGCTATCAGTTTGCTAACTACGTAGCTCACAATTTTATGTTTAATATTATTATTATAAGTAAGAATGATGAGTTTAATATTACAGCTGGCTGAATTGGTTTCAGTGCTATTAATCGACTAATTAGTTCAAAATGTTGTATTTGGTTTAGTTTCAAAGAAATTCGGATGATTAAATTAGCTTCAGTACCAGAAATTCGTTTACTAATGTAGCATTACACATTACTTTTTAATAACGTTTGTTACACAAATTTAGAAAGCAATTAAGCATCATTGCACTTATATATTGTAGATTTTATTTCTGTAATTTAATGAATTTTGTTGTATCAAGTGTATTAAGGATTATGTAAATTTTTTTCCCCAAGCAATGAGCTAATTTTTACCAAAACTCGTGGGAAAATTAATAAAAATTATTTATCATTTTAAGGTTTTAATTACGGAAATGCATTTTGTAATCTAAAGGATTAGAAAGTTTTCTCGTTGTAGTGTCTTTTTTTTGCAAAAACTGTCTAAAAATTTCACATTAAATGAGATTAATTACAAAATTTTGGAACTTGAAATATAAAGTATTTAACCTAAGTTATTCAATCCATGTCATACAATGAACTATAAAATTCTTCCATCATGGTATGATTCCAAACATATCATACAGATAACATTTAAGCATAGTATCAGCACTTTTCTTTAATATATATATATTTAATCCTCTAATAATAATTACCGAAAATTTTAAAATAAAAATAATTTAAGGGAAAAAGACAGTACATATATTTTTTTTCTATTTTGGAAAGTTAATAAAATGATGATAAACAGTCAAATTTGTAATAATTTTTCCTCTAATATATTTTGAATTATAAAAAATTATACTTAAATGTTTAACATACTTATTATTAAACAACTATCATTTGCTATACTTATGCTTTAATTATTTCGAAAAAAATTTCGTTAGTAAGCTTCTGGTGAAAGTTTATTAAAAGGTATTCAGTTTCAAATTATAAATAAGTGCATTAATACTCAGTCAATAATTTTTTTCTGTGTTTCATTTTGGAATATAGCCTCAATCGTAAATATACATTGTATAGAAATATTTTTATTTTTATATGCTGATATGTGTGTGCTTTCAGGAGTAGAATTGAAAAGTTCAAAAATTATTTTTGTGTGATATGTTTAGTTAAATATTTTACTGTGATATCAATAGTATTTAATATGTATGTAGTTATTAAATATAAAAAGCATTATAATTTAATCAAAGCCAATGAGAAAGTACTTTACGTTAAGAGAAATTTGATCGTTATTGATCTCAAAGTTAACAATTTGAGTTTTGTAATTGAATAATAGTTATCTTTTATGAAAATGTCTAACTACAATAAATGGTTAATTTTTCTGCAAAATGTTGATGCTTGTTGATATTTCTCCAAAAAAATTCATAAGAATATTTCTTAGTTATAACTTACAAATACAAATGTTTACCTCTCACAAATAATTCATTCACTGAAATTTTTTCTACTATGCACTGTCAAAGTATATAATTTACAGAAATATCTCACAGATTTTTTTATACTTATGTGCACAACCGAAATATACAAATGTATCTTTAAATTTGAAGGCACAAAATGCAGAAAAAGGAAAAACAAATTATTTATACCATACTGAACAAATGTATGTGTATAATTTGAAAAAAAAAAAAAAAGAAAGAAAGAAACAGTTGTGATTAAGGTTTTATTTTCGATATTTTACGTCGAATTACTGTAATGCATTTTAATATCTGATGTATATTTTTAGCATAACTTAATGCATGAACCTACCTGGGTAATTTCAAAATTGTATTAGTATTCCAAATGTTTAGCAATTTTCTATTTAAGCAGTCCTAGTTCAATGCTAATTTTGCCTTTCTTGTCTCACCAACATATGCATTTGCTTCTTTTTTAGTGCTTCTATTTTTATGAATTGATTTTACTGAGTATATTGAAAGTGCTTGTTCTGACTTCCGTTCAGGACGCATATCTTTCTCCCGGCATCTTACATTTTTGATGCTTGCATAGAATTTACAAGGCATATTCCTGGGCGCCATCACTGAAATACACAGAAAGAAAAACTTTTTTTCTTGCTTCATACAAGAAGATGCAGAAGAAGTGAAGGGAAAAAAAGGGTAAACATAAAGAATGAAAGTTAAAAAAAAACATTTATAAAATATTCCTACTGAACTGTATGAAGTAGCTTGCTTTTTGTTTGTTGCTTTATTTATTTTTATTATTATTACATAGAGCTTGCAACCCGACTTTTCTTTCGAAGAAACAGACATTTCAAACTAAAACTTTTTGTATTCTTTCGAATAGAAAAGCTGAAGGGAGGGAGTGAGAATGTTTCAGGCATTTTTGTTTTCTTTTTTTTTTTTTTTTTTTTCTATTTTTACGTTGAATCCTTTGACGTAGCACTCAAAATGAGTAGTACTGCATGCATTCCGCGCAGCATTTTGGCAATGAATTTCCTTTTTTTTTCTTTCCTTTTCATGTTTTAGTTCTATTTTCTCTTTTCTTCCTAGTCTTCCTCGTATCTAATCGCTTAATTTGCGAGAAAAGTGCCTTTCTATTTTATTTATTAACTTGAAGGTAACGCCTTCGCTAAAGAGACTGAAAAGACAAATTTTAATTGAAGATTTTCAAGAGCTCTTCAATCTTAACCTACTCAATATATTAATTGCGTAGTCATTTTTCTTTTCTTTAACCACGTCGACAGATTCTTTGTTGTTGAAGTACTCC
Organism: Nephila pilipes; assembly: GCA_019974015.1. Lineage (NCBI taxonomy): Eukaryota > Metazoa > Arthropoda > Arachnida > Araneae > Nephilidae > Nephila > Nephila pilipes. Next base: position 1,122,269 of record BMAW01028089.1, read on the forward strand.
AGACAAAACATCTCGCAGAACTTAAAAAATCGTATGTCTCTACAACACGCTTGCTCTTACTTGTGAAGCTTTCTTATTTTTTTTTCCGCGGCATATTTATTCACATGTAAAAAGTGACAATTTTCAAGGATTTAAATCAAATATATATTTTCTTTCTAAAGAAGGTTTGAAGTTTCCGAGTGGTTGAACGGGTAAACAAGAGTTTCTAAAAATAAATCATTACAAAAATGATAGTTACACGTTATGGATGTACTTAGCTATCATTTTGACTCATACAGCGGGTATATTGCTTAGATATAATTTTTATTTTGCGAAAAGGATCGCTATTTACTGGACTATGTGATTCAAAAGGTCTTTATGGATCGAATACTCAAAGGAACTATATTTTTTCTTGTCTATTTTAGATATGTTTTTTTACGACCAGTGTTGCACAAATAGTTATTTTTAAAGCATGTAAAGTTACTATGGCAATGTCACTTCTAGTTTAGTATTTACGATCTCACTAGGTACGACATACTAAACAACAACACATGAATTCAAAAGAAAAATTTTATATTACTAAAATGACAGATTCCTTTATTTTTTAACTAGTACAAACTATTTAAAGCAAGCTATTTGAAAAGTCTGGTGTTCTGCCTTTTATATTCTATTCGGCTAGAATTCTATAGTTTAGTACCAAACTCAATATCTTAGTACCACTTTGGAAGTTGTTGAAAAATGTGAACACTATTCAGGTTATGTAAATAAATGAAAACAATCTCAATTTCGATTTCGGTATACTAGTTTTTAGCTACTAAAGGACACAAAAAATAATGCTAAAAGGCTTAGGGTTAATTAACTGAACAAAAATTTTGAATTGTATTTTCCTATGCAAGGGGAATCGATTTTTTTTTCGAAATACTTTACAACGTAAACAGTTTAATTTCACAATTCCTAAAATTTCTTACGAATAATTTATATATGTATCTAGAGCTTCGAAGAAAACTTGAAATGAAACTACAAGATTACGAGTAAAAATTATAAAATGAATAAAAAACAAAAGTTCTGTGAAAATTTTTTCGCATTTCGAAAAATAAAACCATTGATTTTATCTACATGCCATTACACATAAAACTTTGTAAAGAGGATAAGTAGTTATTCAATCATTGGTGAGCCAATCACATTGCACCATTCATAATATTACAGAAAGCAAAATATATATGCAATCTAATCGATAAGGAGTACTTTATTTGTATCATTAATTTGAAAATTTTCTTCATCGTTTTTAGTTTTTTTATACGAAAGTAAGTTTTGACGTTGTTGGTAGTTCACAAATTTCCGATACCCCATGTTCATGAAGTTTAGTGTCTAATGCAATAAAAAATCCCAGAGTCGAATCCTTTAGTTATTCTTATTCTTTCTGATAGGATAACCAAAAATCAAGATGTGTACTTCGTCAGTAGAATAAAATCTTCCCGCGTCCCAAACCTAAGAAAATCAAAAAGGAATACTTATCAAACTGGGTTTAAAATCAGGCCTGGAACTAATCTCACATCAAGGTCACCGTACTGTGTTGATGGTTAATGAAGTATTGAATTAAAATGCTCTTATCTCCTATCAAAGCAGTAATTAGATAAAAAGTTCAGTTCTTTCGATGCCCAGTACAATAGATGAATAAAGTTTAAAATTGAAAATTTACAGAACAGGACAAAAATTAAAGCGAAAAAATTAATGGATGAAAAACTGATCTAATGATTAAATCTTGATTCTTCCAGTAAGCATATTAGTAGAGTGGAAGCGGCTTCACCTATGAATCAAAAACAGCTAGTGGATCTGAGAGTAGGCAGAAATGAGGTAGTTATCTGAACTCAAGTGCAGATGTTATACCACGAACGCTTTAGCCACCATACAACAAACACACAGAACGAATCTCATAGATCAAATCTTCCCATCTCTTTCATTCTACTAACTCACAAACATTAAGCTCTTCGCAGCTTTTAAAAGCTATCTCATTAATCTCATTCACTACATTTCAATATTTCTTTATTAATTTACATAAGTCTCGGTTTATTCTCAAGAGGAGGATCTGAAATAAAATAACGTCATATATAAGTCCAAAGAGGTTCGCTGTAGGAAGATACGCGTTGGAACCGTTGCAAAGTTCCTGATAATTTTTTGTATTTAAAGGATCGTGTTTTTCCATCTGGTAGACCTAATATACCCTGAAAGGTGATTTAAACCAATAAATAATTTGAAATTATTTAATCAGTTATTACAAAATTGTGAGGTTCTGTTCTTAATTAACTTAGAGGATAAGCTAATTCTTCACAATTGCTACGGTACCTTGGGTTTCCCTTTGAATTATATAAGTAATGAGTAAATTTCTCATGGATATTGTATTTCATTAATTTGCTGTAGAACTTTCTTCGGTTAATATCAAACTATTTTACAATATCGCGAATTCTCTATGATTTTGACAGCTAGCTCTCAAGCGAATAATACTTGAGGAATTATATCCTACTGAGGTATGCCTATGTACGAGTGTGATTTGACTGGCTTTAAAAAATGTTGATTACTAAAATATTTTTAACACCTCTTGTTCAAGTATGTTCAAAATCTATACAAAAACTTACTAAGACTTTTTGGTTTCTTAGATGTACAATTTTTTAGGGAAAAGTGGCATATAATAAAGTAAAGTAATAATAACTACTATTATGAACAATAAAACCCATTAATAAAGTTTGCCATGTTAGGATGGATTGCATGGGGTATCATATCTTATGTAGTAGCATATAAATTTTTTTGTTGCGGAAAACATTTTTATTTCTACTAATACTTTTAGATAAAAAAGAAGGTTTTAACTGCTAAAGACATTAAAATATTAATTCTTCTATACGCGTTCCTATTAATCCACAAATCTTGCAATCTAGTCTGCCATTAGAGGCGTACCTTCTTTATGTAGGTACAGAAATCAATCTCAAGGCATTCTTCTGATCTTTTTCTTTTCCATGGTACTTATTGCCTTCGGTAAACATGGGTGACGCGTCCTCGGGATTTTTTAGCGATCCTTCTTTATTTTCAGTCCTCTTTCTGGTCTATCAAGTTTTTATCTTTTTCCCGTTTTACTGATTAGAAATTTTCGGTGTTGTCAGTGTTGTTGTCCAAAATGGGAACTACAACTTTGAGTACTATTTTGAAGGTTTAATGTGATTTAAGAAAAATTTAATAACCTATACAGTAAATATTTCCTTCTTTCTTATAGAAAAAAAACGAGGAAAACTATCTTTTTACAATAAAAAATTATTTTTTTCGGTAGAGCTGCAAATATTTTAAGATGTAATTACATTAAACATTATATTATTTTGGACGTGTAAATTAGAACATTATTTATTTATGTTTCAACGCATTTTGTGACAGTTTAGATTCTGATTTTTCGGAAACAAATATTACTGAAGTAGAAATTTCATTTCATAGAAAGTGAACCACTTTATTTAAATAAAATGCTTTCTCTTATATTTTTCGTAAAAGTATTTGAACTTTCTCAGCTCTAATAACATTTGAAAGCGCCAAATCTAGTTCGAAATTAAGTTCCGTATCTACTTCTTACACCAAACTTTTCACTGAAATTAACTTCAAAATGTTGAATTCCATGAGTCATTGCTATTTTAATACCCAAGTCAGACTATTTAATTTCGGTTTTCAATTGCAGTCCTCGCTGTTTACTTAAGCAGAAAGAGGCGAAATTAACAAGGGCTAACGATTAGAAAGATAAATGTTTGCCTAACTTGGATCTCTTGTAAGCACTGTTTCGTAGTTCAGGAGTTTTATAATAAAATGAGACAACATATCGTAGTTATTTTAAACTTAAAATGTTGGAATGATACAAGAAAATATGTATTAATTTAGCTGAGCAGATATTTGGTTTGATTTATCACGTGAAAATCTGTTGCGAAGATTAGAATCTAGTGCATATGTGTTCCCGATTTTCGGAGTTTATATTCGTTATCAGAGATTCAAATTTATACGATTTTAATTAAAAATTATGGAAGTATGGAATCCCATGTATTAGCTTAACTTTTCATAAATGCATTTCTTTCATTAAAGTAGATGTCGTTAAAATTTTGAATTTTGTGTTTTTTTGAGAACACACACACACACA
>BMAW01028089.1:1136406-1167730 GCA_019974015.1 Nephila pilipes
ATTTTAATACTAATACGCAAGTATGTTCTTATGTTTTTATATTTGTTTTTAAGCTAATAAACATCATTATTGAGTAAATATTTATAAATTTATCTTACTCCCTATTCCATACTCTTTAGAATCACTTATGTGCTCACTTTATTTATTTACTTAAATATTAAAATTCAGATATGTAATTGGCAGTTACTCAAGGTAAAAGAGCTATACCTCATATGAATAATCAAGAAATTAAATTAAAAAATCCTTTGAATGTATTACACAGCCATGATAAACTACACAAGTATGCTCTTCTTTAAATTCATTTAACAATTTGGGAAAAATAAACAAATTCATACAACAACGTAACTAAATATCATGGCCTTTTTAACAAAAGTTTAACAATAATCGTAATGGCCCGTCATTACTCCCTTCACTTTCCATTTTAATCTTATTTAACACAAATATGAAGCACAACTCGAAAGAATGGAAAGTAACACACATATGATAACCAATTTATTTTATTCAGATCAATGAATAATAAAAATTTAATTCCTAACCAGTTCTATTAGTGACTATAGTCTCTATAAGCATCAAATATGATGTTTAATTTAATAATCTAGTGCTTAGCTAGAGTTCGATTCCTTAGAAGACTTAAAGATGAAGGCTCGAACCCTTGACCCTATGTAGAAATTTCCTGGTGTGGCAGTTCTTCATCAACAGCGACAACAGAAGCTAAAATTCCTTAAAAACTAATCTGAGGAGGAATCTCTTTTGGCTTAGCAGTTAAAACATTGGAAAATTAGAGCGACTGTCTCTCAAAGTCCGTGACGGTTGAACAAACCCTTCATCTGTCGGTTCGAAGCAAACTCATGCGGTCTTGTTTCACATTACCTTTTACAACCAAGGGCTAGTTACAAATGATTTTATAATTAAACAGAGGAGAAATCAATTTTTTTTAAAAGAGATCTATCCTCAGATTAATTATAAAGTAATTTATTTCTGTCGTTGTTAGAAAGAGCAGCCTTACCGGCTATGAAACGGTAATATCTAACGCTTGGCAAGACGATCATTATTTCTTCGTTCATAGTTTTAGCTCTACTACTAATTTTCAACTAACTTTATTATTAAATTCTTCACTGCTTATATATGCATCTCTTCAATTCCATTCGTTTCATTTCAGTAGTTCTAATTCAATCTACTTAAATCATATTTCACTTATTGGGAAGGATTTTCTGATCAAGTCCCCAAAGTGTTAGCTGAAGGGGGAAATGCGATCGAACTCGTCATAAAATTAGTATGCTTTATAGGATAATTGTTTCTATTGTGGTTGATATACATTGATGTTATATATTTCAGATGTTTTGTTTAAACGTAAAAAGCTCGCTAATTTATCAATGTCTTCTAAGTAAAATAAGTGTACCTTTTTCAATTCAATGCAGTTTTTCTAAAATATTCTGTAGTGTTAATACAATAACAATGGTCAAGTATAATTTAAATAAAATTAAAAAAAAAAAAAAAAAAAAAATTAAGAAACAAATATTCAGGTAATGCAAGTAATTTCTTTTTTCAAAAATGGTAGATTTTATAACTATATGATTTCTGATTTCTACACAACAATTATCACAATTTCATTTCCTGAAAATCAAAACTAATTTTAAAATCTAAAAATGAAAGCTAATATGTTTAGAGTTCTATCAATATTAGAGTGAACATGTATATATAACATTCTTTCATTATAATTTATATAGTATAGCATTTTAAAAGTGATTCACATATTTCATTTTTTTAAGATTTTAAATAGCCTGTAAAACTATCTGTATATCCATCTAAATTTATTGTGATGTTTTTATAAATTAAATTTGATTTATAATGCGTTTCTATAAAATTTAATGAAAGAATTAAACAATAAACCTTTATAAAAATCTTCTCGTATTTGAAGACAGAATCATTCCATACTCGCACTTAATAGAAAATTATAATATGATTTAAAACTGCATGAGAGAATTTTAAAATACAATAAACAGATGTGATCACACTTTCGTAGTCCATTGTGTCACTCTTCCATAAAGCTTCACTCTCCGGATACGAATGCGATGAAACTGTTTTTTATTTCCGAAAATTATATCATTTCGTTTCAAATTCTTTTCAAAATTTTGGTCTGATATTTGAAGCAACTACTTTTCCATTGAATAAAGAATTTTTTTTTCTTTCAACTTTTGGCACTCCTCTTTTTCGCAAACTGGTGCCAATGAGAACTTACAGCTGCATGTGGCAATATAAACGATAATGCGAAGACGTCATATGTTCGGGATTACAATTTCTTACGGTACATAGAATAAATGATCATAAAAGAAGAAAAAAAGATGAGAGAGAGAGAAGAAAATTCTAAGAGAAATAAGGAATTTTCTGATACGTCAGCAATATACAAATGAAAATAAATATAAGTTACATCCCCGCATTACTTACAAATTCAATCCTGACCATAAGTATGACAAAAAATAAATCCCGTGCTTGAATAAATATTGATTTAGTTTTACAAGATTGAAAACAGTCTTGTAGGTGTATTAACAGATTATTTCGTTGGAGTTAAATCGATCTTATACGCTCTAAAATATCATTTTAAAAATTCTTTTATTACATTTCTTTTTTAATTGTCATTTTTAAAGCCTTTCTCATTCCAATTCTTTACACAACCAATTTAAAAATTCAACTTTTTTTATGTATGTACTGAACTAAATTAAAAGCTCAAAATATATGGACACATTTTTTATAGGAATTTTTAAACTATAAGTTTTTTAGCATATTTACTTTAATGTTTATTGCCATTCGTAGCTGCTATAAACGCACTAATTCTAAAGTATAGAGATTTATAATTATACATTAAAAAAATATAAAGGCAGTGATGGTATTCTTTTCTAGAGATGTAGAGATAAATAAAATTTTATTAGAATTTAATTTATCTTTACATCTCTAATAAATAACATCCTTAATAAGTTATTTAATAATTTAAGAAATTTAAGTAATTTTTTTAAAAAAAATTCTGTTAAGGGAAAGGTTTTACTTACAGAACACTTTCAACTTTATCTTTGGGGGGAAATTGTGAGCACATTTTGAGAGAAAAAAAAAAGAAAATCTATATAAATATAGGTAGGAATGTATATTATGAATATAACATGTAAGATGTTGGATTAATGTGGCTGTGTTCTTATACCTCATTCCAAAAACAAGTTTTATTTATGAAAAAAGCATTAATTAACTTTTTCCATAATTTCATATTAGCTAATTAATGATAGATAAAAAAAAACAAATTCATGCCTATTTTGTTTCCTTCCCAAAATTACATACGATGCATCAAAATATTGATATTAGTACAAAAATGCATGTTATATGAATGTTTATTCGAAGTTTTTTAAATATACAATCTAAAAAAAATACAGAAGGATGTCATATTATTTTACGACTACTACAATTGGCCTTAATTTCAAAATATTTTAAAAGCTCAAATCATCCGTCATTTTTGTATTATTTCGTTCAATTCTAAAAGTCTTTCATTTACTTTAAATCTGATGAAAAAAATGACATTTTATTTCTCACAATACATTTCATGTCTTACTTTGTAACTTCTGTTTCGTTACAATCTCTTTATATTTAATTAATTGAATTCACACGGTGTTCCATCCCTTTAAAACTTATACTTTCAATTCTGAATCGCAAGAAACTGTTGGTAGTCGAAACTTGACCTATTAAAAACTATGATCTATTGTGGAGTAGTTTTCTAAACAGAAATCGCGAGAAAGAGAGAGAAAAAGGCGGGTTTGATCTTTTTTTAGAGTACCAATCTTAAAAGACTAAGACTAAGATGTTTACTCTGTGACTCGGATAATTGACAGTAGTTCCTCATTCGGACGTAATATGTAGCTGATATATAGAATTAAAATTTTCTTAAAGTATCTAACATTTAATGTAATTGAGGTATAAAGTTTTGCCTTAAAAAGAGAGGACTATTATATGTGAACTCTTTTAAAAATTAGTGATATGTCATCGGAGCTTTTCCCAGTATAATTAAATGTTTATTATTAATGTCACACTCAGAAGCAACATGACGGCTATTGGTGACAGTTTTCGTAATTTCAAACTATGGTTTTGAGCTGGTATTTCATTCTCCTAACTTCAGCATCTCGCCAACGTGAGGGCTTTGATCCAGTACAAATTAAATGCGCCTCACCCCAGCTAAATGACGATACTATAATGGAAAAATAATTTGAAATAATGCCTAGATTAAGCTATAAATATGACCATTCGACTACTGCGGCTGTTAATCTGTTTTGAGGAACTAATCTCTGACTAGTATTAGTAGGCGGTTGTGTAGCGTTTCTACAATGTTAGTAAAATAAAAATAAAAAAATCAATAACAAAATTAGAAAAGTAATAAATGAATAATTCAACTTACGCTAGAATAGGTTTTGGCGAACACATTTCGAAAAGAAGATCAAAATTAATTGGTATCAGACTGCAACAGATAATCAGAAAAACAGGATTTTTAAAAAGAACAAAATTTCTTTGATTAGATTACTAAGTAACTTCCACACTCCACCCAAACATCACGATTTTAATTCGCTCCCTTCCCCTGATTATGATAGATGGAAATCAGGACATCGGATCACTAACGATGGAGATTTTCTTCTAATTTTTTCGGAAAAGAATATCCGAATTCTGTATTTCTATTTAGATAAAGTAATTTCTTTTTCTTTTTCTAGCTAGTAGTGGCTGCCATCAACCGTTCGCCTCACCATGTCAAAAGTTGTTGGTGCATGAGATTGGAAACCATCTCATGGTGGCTGAAACTGAAACCTAATCACAAAAGGCAAAATACAATACGCTATCGGCAAATAATGTCCCGTAATGATTACACTGGCAAATGGAAAATACATTCATTCCATAAAATAGTTCTCCGCGAATGGCATTTCCAACTGGACAGTTCTTTTATCTTTTCTGACACCTAGCTGTTTACATTTCGCAGCTAAATATTATTTCTTTAGCAAAGATCAAATATTTGTCTTTTAAAGAAGGGGTAGTTAGAAATGGGAATGCAACTGCAGTTAAATAAGAGAAAGTTTAAACTCACAGTAAGAAAGAAGAGTCGGTGAGTTTTTAGAAAATCTAATTTAAGACAAATAGCTGTATTTCGAAATCTTCTATCTAGGCAACTGAAAAAGAACGAAGGAGTATAAAAAGACGAAAATAAAAGTACAATAAAAACTAAAAAAAAACAACTTCATGTCTTCTGCCACCAAGCTCGACAAGTTAAAGTTATTAAACTGCTGCAAGAAAGAAGGATTAATATTTGTTTAATAGAATTACACAAGCAAAAATATTGAGAAAGCTAAAAAAGCCACTTTTTCCCTACGTGCTGAAAATTTAATTCGTTTTCGGGAAAACTGCTCCAAAGCTTCGCTTATAAAATAATTTTTTTTCCCTTCACACTCTTAGTTTCAAATTTCACCGTAAGCTACGAGTGAGTGAGAGAAAGAATGTGTCCAAGAAAAAACATGTTAAAGCCAGTTAATACCCTGAATTCTCATTCCACATTTTCAGTAGCAAGAGCCTTAATGTTAGAATGCCTTCAGTGTAAGCTGTTACAGAGTTTTATTTTTCTTTACTCTCTTTTTGGTAACTTTTTTTTCTACTTTCGAAAAGTTAGGTGAGAAAAGGAGGAAGTGCCTTATCTTTTCTTGATGTAGATTAAGGGGATGTTAGCATACATAATAGTGTCTCAAGCACAGAGATCCTTAGGGAAATGGCGAAGTTTGCGTCTTGATGAAATTTCATCTGGATATAGAATGGTATTTTGTTTTGTACATTTTTCCCCCATCGACTTTTTTAGGGATTTTTTCCCCTTTATCAATCGTTCCAAAACTCATTCTTTCTCTTGAAGAAGAAATAATCCAATAAAATCTCACATCTGAATGGCCTTTGGAAGAAATAACAAATGTGAATTGTTCTGAAAATTTTTGTCCATTTCTCTTTTCCGATTTTATAAAATGCATGATTAGAAAATGACTTAATTTTAAATTTTAATAAAAAAGAAAAAAAAAAATTATTTGGCGAAGCTTCATCTTCGTACTTAGTCGTTTTAAAAGAAATGTGGAAATTCATTTGTAAGAAGAAAGGAAAGGAATCCGGAGAAGAGCTTATTTCATCAAAAGGATCTTCCTTTTGCATGTGATGATGGAGCATAGTTAATACATACAAATTTATTCACTTTACTCTCAAGTGGATTTATTCTTTATTTGCAAGCTTTCGGAGCTCTTTTTTTTTTTAAAAAAAAACTTATTGAATTCTTAAAATGTTTTTTTTTTTTTTTTGTAAAAGAAATGATTCTTTTTATGAATTTTTCAATATGCTCTCTGTTTTAATAGAAAACTCTCAACGAGAAAATATTATTATTTAAAACTGAATTTACATGACAGATTTTTTCTATTTCTATCTTATTTGCACTGCATATTTTTTTGCTTTTCATTCAGATTCAAGTTGTTCTTTTTCAGTTAATATATGCTTTTTGAATTCACTGTCTTTTAATCCATAAAATATTTTTTCGTCATTATTATTTGCTTAAGATTAAATATCTGCTTTAATAAAGTCACTCCTGAAAGGTTTAATTTTCTTAAATAAAAAACAGAATTAATGTGAAAAGTACAGAATGTTTTTCAACTGTTCCAAGCTAATTTACATTTCCTGAGCTTAAAAATTCTTGTAGCTTCTACATTTTTAATATATTAGCATTCTGTTTTTCATTAATTCTTAAAGCACAGAAGGTAAAAACTGTTATTTAATATTTTTTTCTGGACATTTCATAGGACAAACTCAAGTCTAAAATACAATTTTTTTTTAAAAAAAAATTGACAGTCGTATTCCATTTCTAATGAAGATATATACTAAATACTTTGAGTATAAAACATTTTACTTTTTACTAATTCATATCTTATATTTTACAAAATATTTTAAAATGGTAAATGAAAATTTTATAATTAATCAGAAGTGAAATAGAACTAAAAATGAACAAAATATTACATCCAATTCACACTCATATAATATTCCCCTAAAAAGAAAAAAAATGCATAGTTTTGAGAATGAATTTTGAATGATAGATCAGCAATAAATATTTAATCAGCTTTATATAACTTTAAGCATCTGTGAACCTAATTTTTGAATTCTTCGGATTTGAATATAAATTTTCTTAGATCAGGTAATAGGATATTTTTAATTAAGAAGTTCTTTGAAAATTATCATTGCTTAGTTCAAGGTAAATTTAATGTATTTAAAAAAAAATGTTCCCTTTTTTTTTAAATTATCACTACAGTAATGATTATAATAATTTTCGTATTATAATTTTGTGTTTAGTAGCTACTTACTTATACAAGTTTCAGCAATAAAATAGCTGCAGTGGAATAAAATACTGGATGAAGTATTCAAAATATTCAAATGAAAATACTAGAGGGTTACTTAAATTACTTAAATTTTTTACTGCCTTAGATAGAAAGTCTGCCTTTTCAACTTTCATGTGATTCCTTATGCTATGATTCTCACAAATGTAAATTTTAAATACTTCTTACGTATCTAAAATTTTCACTTTATTTACATGTAAATTTCTTGCCATTACTTTCTAATATGGTTTTCTTAAAAATATACCATTTCAAACTCCAAGATTTAATACATACATTTTTTAACTAAATTCATACAGTGACATGCTTTGACATTTGTTTCCGTCCTACTTTTGTGAGACTAAATTGAAAGTTATTTTCGGATATTTCAGTCAATGTTATTGATGTAACTTAAATCGCTAAAAATGTGACAAGGCGTCCAGCTAAGAAAGAAATATTTTGATATAAAAGAAAATATTCTTTTGAATATCTAAGATAGCAATTTTTTTGTTATGGTAATTCCTTCATCTTTTTCCTCCAGTTTACTAAAATTTTCTTTCCATCGTTCGATTTGTATGTTTTTATTTTCTTCGATTGTTTGACTTTTTATGTCCGTATTTTTAAGTTAAAAGTTTTTAAAAGCGTAGTTTTAAAAATATTATGTGAACTGTTAACTTTCATCTTTTAAGTTTAATATGTAATTTGCATTTTTTCAGTTTTTCAAAACGTTCGTAGTTTTGATATTGCAACGCTTTTCAGACAAAATGAAATTCACACGCATGTTATTTCATAATACATATTAAAAAAAAAAAAAAAAAAAAAAAAAAAACACGAGGCATGTGATATTAAAGGTCAGATTTATTTTTGAAAACAATTTTAAGTGTTATCTAAAGACCTATTTGTAATGTATTTTCTTCATTATTTATATTTAACTCTGCAACATTCTTAAGAATCTAATTAAATAGTCAATAAGTTCAAGACTTCTATTGATGATACGTAAGGAGAAAGATAACACAGTTTGTTTACTGGTAGAATAACACAAAGATCTCTCTCTTTTTCTCTCGAATCCTTTTTTTTAACTGAATTAATCCCAGTTTGAATTCTAATAATAAAGTCTTAGCTTATCAAATCACTCGTTCCTATTCAAGGACTTCTTTATTATAGCAGATTCACATCCAGTATAACCGTTTAATTACGATGCTTCACTTCAATCTACACATTTATATGCTTGTCTTTATTCTCTATCTTCTATGATTTGTTTTCAATTCTATTTCACTTAAATATCCCTATCTCTGATTCAATTCTCTACTCTTCTTACCTTCATCTAATTTACCTAATCACATTCCATTTGAGTTGGGAATAAGTAGTTATTTTATGTTCAAATTACCAAAAGTCTCCGAGATTAGTGAAGAGAAAATCGCGAGTAGCCCAAAGTCACGTATTATTTCAATAAAAAGTGCTTTTTTTCAGATTAAGAAATATCTTCTTTTTGAAAAGTTGAAGTATAAAAAACTTACAAATGTAAAAGAAGCATTGATTGCTTAAAATGTAAGCATTGAACTGCATAAGTGTATTATGTTCGTTCAAAAAATATGAGATTCAGCCTAAATATTACAAGGAGCTAAAATCTTTGAGTTACATTTTCCCGACTTCAAATACTATGAAAAAAAAAAATCAAGACTTCTTCTCTTCATGCTATGCATTGATTCAGGAACACGACGATCCTTAGGGTCTTCAAACTCTGTCGAGGCCATTAAAATCCCTTGGGTGTTACTCTTCCTGGAGGAGTGAGATTCCACAAACATCAGTCCCTATTTAAAAACGGATATGCCTTGGGTTCTTTCCTGAGGGAATGATCCCGGCTATTCGTCAATAGCTTGCAATGCCTTGGTGAAACTAGACTAAAAGAAATTGTTAGAATTTGCTTCCTTTTTATAAGCAAGTTCGTAGAAGGTTTCTTAAAAAAAGCCTTCCGAATTGTTTCCAAAAATATTATTTTTAAAGCTTTGGTAAAGTAACAATAAATTAAATAATTTACACGAAACTATAGTATTTTTAAAAAAATCAGACAAAACTAGTTTATCATATTTTAGTAAAATTAGTCATTACATATTTTGTAAATATAATAGCTCTATTATATTTAAAACATATTTTTTCTTTTACACAATGAAGGGCACTGAGGCATAAAGGAAAATTTACTTTTTGTATTTTTTAAAGTTTGGGTCTCTTGAACTGAATGTATCATTTATTTTGATAGCATAATATCAAAGGAAAACAATGTTTCTTCGATTTAGATATTAAATATACGACAAGATTATACGGTTACCAGTTCTCATCATTTTAAATATTCATTGAGCAACATCGTACTCCAAGTTATTGATATTACTCAACAAGGTAATTCAGTTAAAAAGTACTTATCGATCTAAAAGAATTACATCTTCTGGTCACTAAATTTTTGCAACGAACTGTAAGTCTTTGCTGATTAAAAACAAGTTTTAAAAGCCAAGAAATAAATGTATTTAATTAGTCAAAGAGGGTTAAAGTAGACGTATATAGCGCTATATTGAAATAAAAACGATAGCAATTACGTTTAAGAAGCTTTATGAAAACTACTCCATCACATAAAGTCCTACGTTCTTTTTAATAAAAGGCTAAATTTCGTTGCTACCGGAGAGTCATTACACGATGGTGAAGAGTTCTTTTTCGACCTTTAATCACTCAAATGATTGCTATCACATGATGAGTGTGATACTTCTTTCTCGTCCACTACAGGGCCAAGAAATAAGTTCTCTAAGGACGTTTAACTGCTCTTCTGATCAGGGAAGCTGAGAGTTTGCTCAGTAGTCTCCGAGGATCAATATTGGGTTTTGTGTTTGTATTTGAGTGATGCGGCGGATTAATTTACTGAGCTTGTTCCTCCAAATCTATCTCCTAATTTCAGAAAAGCTCTCTTACCAGGGACTCAAAGAGGTTAGGGTATTTGGGATGGAAAAAAAAGTTTCAAAAAGATGTAATTAAAGTAATTATCTTGCTATGAAGTGTCACTAGAAACCTGTTTAGATTGAAAAATTGTTTGGGGAAATGAACTTATCGCTTGTTAATTGTACGACGTCAGACTTGGTTGGGATAAAAGTACTGATTTTAATTATATCTTAATTTTTTTTTTATTTCATTGCTTAACTTTAAGACTATACATATTGACAAGGGATCTTTCAAGGTTTGATTGGAATCTCGCCCACGCCCCTAATCCATTGTAAATAAATTACGTGACTCTTATGTAAACTAATTTAATTAATTTTAAGATTAGTTTCTATATATCACAATTAAAAGATGCAACAGCAACTTAAAGGGAATGAATGCATATTTACGTCAGTGTTTTACGTCGTATTAAAGAATTATATTTTAACTGTGCTATTAGAGTATGAAATATACTATATCATACTTAAAATAATTAAATTAATTTATGCCAATGAATGATAATTTTACTAAATGTACTATTTTACTTTAATCTATGCACTAGTATATTTAATTTTTATTTATGAATAATTTGCTCATGTAAATAAATTGATACATCCCTGTTATTTGACCATAGTTCAAAGCTACGTCCAGCAGACCTCGTGCTATTTTTAAGAAAGACGCTTTAATTAACAATCAGTAATCAATCAATACATTTTTACGTTTCTCAATGAAACTAGCTCTCTTCGCATAAAAGGTATCTTATAAATTGGTTAGTTAATTTTACTATCTTCTTTTAAAAACTTGATTACATTTATTGCTCCATTTTTATTATTTTTCCGTTTCACCAACATATCATACACAAACTATTCAGTTCACTTAAGATATGTGGAAGAAACTTATGTATGAAAAAATAATAACATTATTTATATATCTTTTAAATATGATTAGAATAATTTAAATATTTTTGGATTTAATATTGTATTTGTATGCTTAATATCATGGGATATTATAGAGAGAATATTAATGATATTGACTTTGATTGTTTATTATCTATAGGATTTTAAAGGAAGGAAATAAAGCCATTTACTAGAGCGTCACTACCAGAATTACTCAGTATAAGTCTTGACAGTCATATGACTTATTTCGATCGATCACATCGTTAGATATGAGACGAAATATTTTAAATCACTTATGGCGCTTAGAGATTATGCAGAAAGTTTGAAGATATTATAGCTTCTCACACACGGACACTGACTTTGAAATGAAATCTTCAAATTGAAAAGGAAAAGGGGTAGATAAGGCAAATCATTTCTAGAAATATTAATTACTATGTGCAAAATTGACTCACAGATTTATTAATATAAAGATAATAACATATTCTACTGATAATTCTAGTTTTAAGTTTGATTCTTTTTGCAGACAGATTAAATATTTCAAGAGAGATATTTAATCTAAATTTATAAATTTTCTAAAAGTTATACACCATGAGATTAAAGTGATGAAAACATATAAGGTGGAGTATGGTTTCAATTTTTTTAAAAATAAATATGCATGACGTGTTTTTATAAAAGGACACTATAGATGGTAGATAAAATAATGGAAATATTTGCAATCTCATTATTACTTTCATTGCTGTGTCAGTTCATCATGAACATTATGGAAAGCAATAATTCGACGCATAATAGATGTATATAAATCTCTCCCATAAAATATCTACCAATTTTGCAAGTGGTAAAAGTGGAGGGAATTATCCTCTCACTTGAAGCTAAAGATATTCCCATGAAGATTCAATAATATTAAGGTTTGGTGATTAAAGTCACCAAGGCAACCATTTCACCTTTATCAAGATGTTCATTGAACCAACTTCTGATGAACTTTGTTGTACGGACAGTAACATAATCCGCCTGAAACCAGAGATATCTTTAAAGATTTTCTGACCATTAGATCAAAGGGATCATGTAACATGTTTAATATACATTTCACTTCATCCTCATGAAATAGATTTATACGCATTTTATCCACATGAGAGAAGGGAGCGTGATTGGTTATTAATGTCGAGCTTAGATGCAACACGAGGGCTATTGGTGCCTACCTCCTAATTTTGAACTTCGGTCAAGTGACACCTGAGCCTGATCTTCCCTTTCCAAATTTCTACTCCATGCAAACGGGAGGACTTGAGACCTCGATCAGAATTAACTTGCACCAGCCCCATCAAAAGCAGGTCTTAAGTGGAATCAGGGCTCCTATCCACGACTCGACGAAAACAACGCATGCCGCGATTTCGCGACTATGACCGCCAGACTACCACGGCCACCTTTAAAAGTCTAAATGGGACATCTAAAGTCTATTAATTTATTCTAGTGGAATTCAATTGTTAGTTGCTTACAAAAAAAGAGAGATTCGTAACTATTCCTTTAATTTTTATCACGAAATTTTACTTTTTAAATTACGAGAATAACTCAAAATATTTTTCTATGCAATTAATTAAAAATAGTGCAAATAAATGAAATATGTGAGTAAAAAAGATTTAGTTTTTGTCTCTGGATACTACTAATTACATAGTAGCCCATTTTATTGAAAAATGCACATGATTTAAACCTCTTTGAGTTTTAGCGCTGCCCTTTTAAAAGTTTATTTTTTATCATCATAAAATCTTAGTAAAAGAATATTTATCTTAACTGGAAAAAAGTGTATTCTAGAGTCTGACAGGGAAAGAGAGAATGAAACCAATGTAACACCCTAAAATATAACAAATGGAAAATCTTGTAATGTATCACGATAAAATGGAAAATAAAATATGAGAGTTCTTAGACTCAAATATAGATAGAAAATTGCGGCAACAGGTTGGGAAAGGAAAGCGAATACTATATCCCTACACTTCAATACTCTAATATTTCTGTATCAGGACAAGTAATAAAATATACTTCACTAGATAGAAGATATATTTCTTTCCCATATAGACGTGCAATATATTCTTCAACATGACAATATCTGTTCTAAACCTTATACAGCAGTTGAAGTAGTGTTGCATATATATTTCAGACAAACTGCGCATCACTTTTCTCGAACTGATATTTTATTTTCAAAGAATGTCTTTCCAATATCCATAGATAAGAAAAAAAAAGTGAAAAAGTCCATAAGAATAAAAGGAAACATCTTTCTATAATTGAATAGAATTTGATTCTTTAACATACAATAAGTAATTCTTTCAAGATTGTTTCCGAAAAAAATATATTCTGAAAATTAAACGACTTCGTTTTTAATTGTTTCATTTAAATTTTATTTGAATGCATTCTAATTAAGCTAAATGAAGCCTTTTTTTCCCAGTATTTTAATAATTTTGTTAATGTATTTGTTAGGGTTTAAAAATAAATAGATATTAGTGTTTGAGTTCCCGACTTTGTAAAGATGTTTCATTGTAAGAATTAAAAATATTAAAATATTGAAAAGATTTACTTTATTAGGAACATCTAGATAGTCTTTACCCGAAATTTTTGTAACCGTTTGCATTTTCAATTAACTAAATCTAAGTTAATTAAATTAAGAGCTTACTATGCTGATTTAAATTCTCTTTAAATACATTAGCTTTAATTAAAATTAGAATTTATCCGAGCTTTTAAAAAGAACATTTTAAGAACATAACATTAAACCTCAGATCCATTTATGATCATTTTATGTAATTGCAGTGCAACAGATTCAATAAAGGAAACCATAAATATACATGAGACTTGCATTTATTTATAATAAATTGCAACACATTAAATTGAAATATTAAATGATTGCTTAAAAATTTAAGAAATTTTAAGATAAGCAACCTTCTACTTACAAAAATGGTTGTTCTTTGTATCAAATAGCTCTTATCTGAATAATTTAGAAAAGTATTGATGCGAAAAATGCTTTTATGTTCGGAAGTATAATAACTCAACCTTCTCGCTACGTTAAAATGGAAATTTATGAACTGTTTTTATTTCTTACAAAGCGAATAAGAATTAATGAATTATTCATCCATTATTGTTTACAAATTGGGCTCACTCAAGATGATTTTGAAGTCCCAATTAATGCATTCAAATCATATAAATCGAAAAGTTTTGCATTTTGATGGAATTTAATAATTTTTCTTTTCAAGTAATATGCAATTTTAATGTAACATTATTGTAAGTTAATTCTTAACAAATATCAGAATATATTTAGAAAATCTTTTCATTCCTCTATAGAGATTTATTACGTCTTCCAAGAAAATAATATTGCTCTATTTACATTTCCTCTATATTTCAAAAATTTAACTTGGGAACTTAATATTTATTTATAGTTATTGATTCCCTGAATATGAATCACATTACCTTCACACTTCAGCTAGAAGTTATAAATGCATCTATAACCAATAAAACCAAGTTTAAGAAATAAAATCTATCTTCACTGAGGAATTTTATGAGATCCCTGGGGTGAAGAAATATCTTTGAAGAAACAGAATGTATTTTGAATAGATTATATATGTGTACTTTTAAGGAACATATATAATTAATTTTGCATTTAAATCCTTAATTCCATACAGTATTAGTGGTAATAATAAGAATTATTGGAATTATGTGATTAATACTTTGTGTGATTATTTATTTAATATTTTTGTTTAAAATAGAACAAGAATATTTTTTTCTCTCTCTCTTCTCTCGTTTCAAATTCAATACGGGGCCGCGGTAGCCTAGTGGTCAAGGTCGTGGACTAGCGACCGGCGGTTTTCATTCTGTCGCGGGTTCGATCCTTGGCCGCCAAAGACCCGCCGTGTAGCCGGGGCTGATGCACGTTAAATCAGTTCGGGGCCCAAAGTCCTCCCGTTGGCGTGGTGTGGATGTTGGGAGAGGGGGTGCCAGCTCAGGTGTCGTCCTCGTCACTTGACCGTGGTTCAAAATTACGAGGTCCGTCGCCATTAGCCCTCGTGTTGCTTCTAGTGCGACGTTAATAAAAACTAAACTAAATTCAATACTTTGTTTATATCTTACATTTACATGTTTAATAGATTTACCTGGGTGAAGTATAAAGTGTTCAGTATACAATATTTAATTTTCTGAATGAAATCTAATGTAAAGATTGGTTACTAAGTTGGTTAGGTTTCGGTAGCTTAGTGGTTACGGTAGAGGACTCGCGGTCGACTTTGTTTTCTTCGAGTCGTAAGTTCGAATTTCAATGCTGCTTAAGACCCGTCATGTAGAAGGACTGATACATGTTAGATATGGTCGATGTCCAAAGTCCTCCCATTGACTTAGTATGGAAGTTTGGAGATGGAGGTGCCAATTCAATTGTCGTTCTCGTCACTTCACCGAGGTTAAAAATTACGAGGTCTGTCGCCAATCTCCTATAACTCTTGAATTGCTTCTCAGTGCGACGTTAATAAATAATAACAATGACATTATAAGTCGGTTATTATTCGTAATTATACACCCTTCATACACCACAATGTTTCTGGATAATAATTGGAATTTTTGTATTATACTATGAATACTTTGCGGAATAATATATTTAGATTTTTTTTTCTCGTTTTGTAAAGGTCACCAAAATGAAAGTGGGATTACAGTTGGTTTTACGGAAGACTTAATAGTATCAATGTGTTAAGTATACAAAATAAAGAATGATACTCAAGGAAACTAACTGCTATAAATAGTAGATTTTCAGATTGATACAAACGTTCCAGCTATCTGCGATGTAATGAATATCATGGATAAAGAGCCTCATTGATATAGTCTGGGGAACTATTCTTCAATGAAAACCCGACTACATTATCTTCTGCAAATTGTCGTCCTCCTAGGGCTTTCTTGAGTGGACCAAAGATTTAGTAGTCGCAAGGTGAGAAGTTAGAATCACACGGGGACTGTTAGAGGCCTTCCAATCGAAATAGCTGCTACAAATCTTTGCAAGCAGTAATTACACGAAAGAGGGCGTTGTCATACAACAGAATTATACCTTTGAACAAAATTACAAGTAAAATATTATTTATTGCTATTTTCAATTTCTGCATGGTGGCACAGTACCTGGTTGTATTAACTTTCATGGAACTGTGTGAACAGTTCCTTTGCTTATATACAGTGCACCATTATCTGGTGCGTAGTGGTTCACCGATTTTTCGCACCAGATCATCCACTGCAGTAATTATTTCTTGGGATCCCAAGCGTTAGACCCAGTCCAAGCCTGCCGTCCGCACTGGTTCATTTTTTTCAAAATTCATTGCACCATCGGAATATTGAAGTGCATGTGAAACACCCCATTCCTTACACATTTTGAAGACGACGCTAAATCGCAATTTTTCGCAGTTAAAAATTGCACGACTGCACTTAGACTGCGTTTGGAGGCATCCATGATCCAACCAATAACGATTATCCTGCCTCCATGCAAGCACGGAGACAACTGTCGCGTTCTGATGATACCACCTGCTTTCCGGCCACTCAGAATCTTCATTTTTGCAACATTGCATAGCTTTCGCAATCTTCAAGTGACGCTCACATATGACAGTCTTATTTTCATTTGTGTGACACTTAATTTTTTTTAAATGGTTACAAATTTTTTTATATATATTTTTATTTATCTTTAACCTTTTCTCATTTTAATTCTATTAGTTTTTCAAATTCTATACTGTTTCGATACATGTTTAATAAATTTATCTGGGAAGATCATAAAATTCTCAGTACACAATATTCATTTTTCTGAAGGAAATTTAATTTCAAGATTGTTTTTAAGCTGTTTATTTGTAATTACACATTACCTGTCTTAAATTAATGACGAGTTTGGAGACATCATCAATTGAGAAAAATTAAAATGCATTTAGATTTTACGAAAAAGGATACAAATAAACGTCACAGGATTTAAAATTTTTGCTATACATTTAACTGACAAGATACATGTTACACATACAATTTTAATAATTTTAATATTATGTGATGCTAAAAAATAAACTTAAAGTTAAATGTAACAAAAATCAAATGTATTAAAATGTAATTTTCATTTTAAAGACAGATTTAAATTTGATAGGGTTATTCTAGAATTTCATTGATGCTCTTCAATATATATTTGACAGTTGACAACGAAAAAAAATATTATGTGATTAAATGTCTATATCATCATAAAAACAAGCTGACAAAATACGGATTTATACATTTATTAAGTTGCAGAAGTTAACTGTCATCATTAATATGTCTATAAATGTAAAAAATATCCAATTAAAGAACAAAAATAATTTACTCACATCAGACAAATGTTAGTTATATCAATAGAAATGCATTCACAAAGCATGTTTGTAGAATGAAAAAAAATCTACAATTTTTAATATTCTTCGTAATTTAATTTATTGTATGAAACGCGAATTTGTTTTATATAAGTATTTTTACAATTTTTTAAATTTATTTGTTTTACAATTCTGACAGAAAATAGGGGACAAAACAAGCAATGCTGATTTTAAAATTCTTTGTTTTTCTTTTGAGTTATGGTTATGTAAGAGGTTTTTCATATCAACATATTTATGGTGTATGGCTCCAGAAATGAGTTTTGTTTTGTGTTATATGCAAGATTAATTTTTGTAAACGACTTATGTCTGTATTTATAGTTAACCACTAAATAATCAGATGAATATGACTAAAAATTGCATTGAATCTAAAATAATAATACAATTCAGGCAGGGTAAAATTGTAGTAGAATTACTATTGCTTTAATTATTCTCACTCAATGTTACTAACATGAATTAATGTTTATGTCATTTTCATTATACATTACAAGTCACAACTGTAAGTTTTACAGTCTCATCCCACTAAGTATAACAAAGAACATCAATTTTATCATATCGTACAAATGATCCTATTTATCATCAACTGTTAAAAATGTGATGTATTTTCATTTACGGTTGTAGTTTTAACATTTCTAAGAAAAGTTTCAATCACTTTTTCACAGAAAAAAATGTCTAAGATAAATTGATTAACCAGTTTTACGTTCATTCATGAAAGAAAAGAATTTCACTTTTTTTTTTTAATACTTGGAACTCGATATAAAACCTTTCCTTTTTTCGCCTTAAGCTTATTTTTCTAGAAATGACACTGGAGGATTAGAGAAGCGCATCATTGATTCTACTCTCCCAAATCCTATTTCTTCTGAAGATGAGGGGAGGTTTAAACTCATGCTATTCGTCTTCCCTCTCTCGAGCCTCCCCTTTGTCATTCTTCTCTATACCACAGCCCTCCCAAATAATTATGTCCTAAGCTGCGCAGTAAGTTTACTTTGCTCTAATCCACTGACAGTAGCTAGCACCATGTCTCGAATCGAAATTAAAACTGTTGATGCTTTGGATTTATTTGGTCGCATGGGTAGTAAAAATATAACATTTTTACAATTTGTAAGACAAAGAAAAGATTTTATTTTATAATTAATAGCAAAACTGTGAATTTTTAATGTATATTGTTTATAAATGTTTAAGTATGTTATTTAAAATACAACAGAATACATATTAAGACTTACTTTCGTTATTTAATATCAAGGCCATGTCTTTTAGAAATGCACCTTGTAATTTTGAGTCACGTTCAAGTTACAAGGACGGTACCTAAACCACCGGTTTAGGTTATAAGGACGGTTACAAGGACGGTACCTAAAAACACCTTCTTTTTAAATTTCTACACCGGTGGTCCCAAACTATTTTGGTGGGGGAACCCCAAAATTTGTTGCCAATGTTCGCGGAACCCTGAGTATTTCTTAATTAACGACTATTCAAAATTAATATCTGATATTAAATGAAATAAGTATTATTTTGGTATTTCAGATTTTATTGAATTAAGCAAAACTCAAAAAAAAAAAAAATCAATTCATCACAGAAATAATTTTAAAAATACAAAAAATAAACTAAAACAAATGGAAAATCTTTTTTTTAATCAAATAAAATTTGTTTCGCGAAACCCCAAGGCTCCACGGAACCCATTTTGGGAACCATTGTTCTATACCATTTCGGGAGTTATAATATTGTTCAGTTAGATTCTACTCGTACAAAGAGGTCATAAGTGAAATCAGATAAACTAGTAATATGACTAGATATTCTTTTTAATGGAATTTGAAGGAAAGTTTTATTTCATTCTAAGTGGTTTTTTTATTAATATTTTACTCAGTATGCCTAATATACAACCAAGTTATTATTACATGTATCATGAAATAAAACTATTACTTATTTAGAGCAACAAGGGTACAAGCTTTATCATTTGAGAATTTTGACTAATGTGACTTACAGTAATGAATGGAAAACTTTCATGAATCTTGAATATCTTTTCATCGTAGAAATTGGACATTTTGTGCCTTTTTTTGTATTATACATACGAATATAAATCAATTTTCCTTGAAAGAACCACCAGGAAGTTTTTAGCTTTAGTTTCTCCATAAGTCTTTCTTTAAGATAAATTTCTGATAGGAAACCCAAAATAGAAAATTACATTTACTGTTAATAAAGTAATTGAAGAAAAAGTTTTAATTAGGCTTGTAATTCTTTAGAAATTCTTCTAGCCTTTAAAACTTTTAATATACATTTTAATCGAGGCCTTATCAGAGTAACTTATACAAGGACGTCTAGATGTTTATTTCAACTGTGTTGATCATAATCTACCACACTTTGTATTCTTCATTCATCTCTCAACTAACAGGAAAAAAAATCTAATTTCATAAAGTTGACTTATTGATGGTTAGGAAATTAAATAACCTCATCACCAAATCCATGTATATAATTCAGGTAAATGGGCAGCTCTCAATACACATGTACACACTCGCATACATACATTGTTGTCATATTGCAACTAAAAGCTTTTCATTCCACTCTAATGCTTCTGTAACACACAATATGTATAATACAACCCCAAATATATTGACGTATGTACTAAAGTAGTTAATCTCTCTAGAATTGATATCATAAACTGCCTTTTGGTCTTAAGTTTACGTTGTTTCGTATTTCAAAAGAAAAATAAATCTTTTCTTCGGGATTTCGTAATTTCAAGTAAGTTTGTAGTATCCTACGAGAGAAAATTTATCTCTTACTTTCTTTTTAACTGTAATGCTATCCATCCCTTTTTATGTCATGAATACTTTTGCATATGCTTTTGACCTTTATATGGTACAAAAATTTTATTCGATGGTAGTTGGAAACTCAAAATCTTTCCGAACTTTGAAGCAAAAATTTGGAGTTCGGAACATAACACTGCTTAAAATATTCCACAGCAGTTTGGTATCTTCAGATTCAGATGTTCCTTTGAACTTTTTATGCCATTGCACTTATTCCGCGATAGAATTCCATTTCACATTTACATCATGTATACTTGCCTGCCGTTAAAATCCCTTCTTTTTATGTGCAATCGATCATTGAATTTATTTTTCAGGTCTCCATAAATAGAAAGGATGAAAATAAAAATTGGGTACCAATCTGCTTGTTTTCAAATTCATCTAAAATGTCTTGATTTTTATACTTGTATGGTACTTTCACATATATTTCGACCTCTTTTTTTTGTAAGGACTGTGTAAATACTGGATGATATATTAAGAAGATACTGTTCAAGTACAATTATTGTTTGTTTTAATCATTATTATATGTTGTAAGACATTCTTTAATGTTTATATTATAGGAAAATAAAGGTGCTATAATAAAGGTCCAAGTGCGTAAATCTGTCATTTTATTTGCAGGTTATCTTACAAAAAATAATAAATTAAAATATCTATAAGATATCAAGCAGTAGGGGTATTTAGTTTCATATCTCCTGTAAAGACTGTTTTTAATTGTTATCTTTAAAACTGAGGTCGTTGGTTGGTTAGTTCAATATATTCAATAATGTATTGTTAAAATACAGTGATCACCAACCGGTTATCCACAAAAAAATTTTTGGAAGTGTGCAGAGAAATGTAAACATTATTTGTATTTTTATTTTTTATTAATAACAAAACAAATAATATTTTAAGAAATTTTTAGTCTCTTAGTGACAGTTTTTGCTTTTATATCGCACTGAATTGCTTAAGGGGAAAACAAGACCGAAGTAATAATAATGTGAAACGACTTCAGTACAGTTACAAACATTACAACAGTCACCCCACTTTATGCATATCGATTCTCAACCGATTGTTATATTTTATTTATTAATTTTTCCCCATTCTCTTTTTAGGTAATTATGACTTTAACTGTGTTTTTCTTAACTGTTATATTTGATTAATTTAACTTTGATAACAACCATTTCTCTTAAGTAGATTTATATAGATTCAAACGAAATAAACATATAATAAGTGAAGGAAAAGTAAAGGATATATTACATTCCTCTTACAAATACAGAAAGTAATGTAACTAATAGTATTGACAACAAAAGTATGTGTACTTCACTTAGCAGGGAGCTGATCAATAAATTGGGCTCTCTGTTTTCCAGTAACGTCATTATATCCAAAAATCCATTAACTTGTTTCAAACAAGCAGGGACATGTATCATATAAAAATGTATAATACTTAAATAAAATTCAAGTATTATGAATTAATTAAATAAAGTTTTTATAATTTCCTACATCATGTGCATTAAAACAATTTTTAAGATTTTCTATTGACCAAATAAACTTTTTTATGATTTTATCATAATTAAATAAACTCTAGTAATTTTGACGTAATTAAATAAGAATTTACAGAGAGTTTGTTATATATGTTAAATAGGTAAACTCAATGTTAATAAAATGTAAATTTTTTTGATAATTATTTTCATAAATGTATTTATTTTTTTCAAAAATAATTCTAGTGATCCACGGAATCTAAATTTATGAATAAAACGACCCGAAAATCGCTGTTATAATGCAATTCAACTGTAGTTAAAGAGAATTTTCAAGCAAATTTTTCAAATAGGGAAAAAAAGTGTTGTAATTTATAAATTTGTGTATTGCAAGCATCTTCTCCTGAACTGTTGTTAAAGAAACAGAAAATAAAACATTTATATTATTTTGATGTCCGTAACTGTACTTATATTTTAAGACAGATGTTTTTCTACATTTATAATTCTATAGCTGTAAGTGGTTGGCAGATTCGTTGGTTCAAGACCGAATTCGAGAAAGGGTACATATTACAAGAGCAAAGCTCTTGTTGAACCTCTAAATCTTCTGATGATGTGGTGTAGATGTTTTGGGAATGGGGAAACCCTCGTCACTAAATCGCCTGTTGTATAATATATGTGCTCAATGTTAAATAAATAAATTTTAATATTTTAATTAAATTTAAGTATTTAATTGAATAACTGCTAATTTACTCGAATTAATTAGTTATAACATCATATTCATTCAAATCAATACCTATATTGATCAACTCCCTCTTACAATAAATTTGCTTACAACTTGAAGAACATATTTACTCGAGATGACTTTTTTATACTTGACATCCCTTTAGAAGAGCCTTCAAAATGTTGTATTATAGTTACATGAAGAATACCCCCAAATCGAACTTTTCCAGGATTCCTATTTATTGAAAAATTAATTTTACTAGCCGAGAGGGTGCTACATTCAATGACCTTACTACGAGCTTTATATTCACGAATTCTAGTGTAAAATAACTTTACTATCCATGCAAAAAGCAAAGAGAAAACCGCTGCTACTCGAATTTCTGGCAGGCAGTAAGTTTATTTGAAGTTGAAAGATGCTTTATTGAGATGATATATAAGCAATTCATTTCATTTTTCTCTTCCCTTTTCTCCCAGATTCACATTGTTTGTAACAAAACAATTGAAAATTTGGAAGTTAAATTAGTGTATTACCAATTCAAATTGCTCAAGTTTGAAAAAAACTGAAGCCCTTCAGTCCTTAGAAGATAGCCAAGATACATGCCATTGTGGTATTCAAATAGTTACTTAAAATCAATTTCAAATAATTATTCACTGCTAAGCTACGCTTCAATATTTACCTTTTTATCTAAGGGTAACATAAAACTGTAATAGTGATTTGTTGTGTTGAGTTTGAAAAGAAAATTTTTTCCCCCTAATTATTAAGTAACTTTTATAATATTGGAAAAAAGGAAAAGAAAAGAAAAAGAAAAATAGGGGGAAAAATGAAAACAACTATTAATTATTTTTGCTTAAGACTATTCTAACACTGAATTATGATTATTTGAACCTTGTTTAAGTGTGGGAGACGATTTCCAACACTGTTGGACTGTTACAACTTTATTTGTGAGGTAAAACAGAAAAGAAAAGAAAAAAAAAAAATGGAGACGCACAATGTTAATTAATCCTGTAACAACTTTATTTCTTTTAAAAAAAAACATATTTAATTAAAAAAGTTTACTTTATCACTCCTTAAAGCAAATGTTGAAAATATTCGCCACCATTCTGAATGCAAATAGAAACATGTTGAACGAAGTCTTTTGACAAACTTCGCAATATTGCTGATGTTATTGACAAGGTTTCTTCAGTTATGATTTGTTTTAATTCAGCATTGTTTGCTAGACTTCTCTGGGAAACCCTGACTTTGCGAAAACTCCACAAAAAAATATCTAATGGGGTGAGGTCTGGTGACCTTGTTGGCCAGAGGTCTATTCAAATTAAACAGTCATCAAATAATTTCTTAAGAGCTTTCATTGTTAGGTTTGACGTGTGTGGAATGGCTCTGTCTTGCTGAAACCAGCAGTAACTGACCTGTATCTCAAGTGAAGCAATAAAAGTTGGAATTATATCCGCGTATTCCTCTAAATTCCTTAAAATCAAATAATTAGTTCATGGAGACGATTTTTATCGTTGTCATTCATAATCATACGAAATGAATTTTCAAAAATAAATAATAATAATAATGACTCTGAATGAAGCCGACGATTTACTCAAATCATTTGTGCAGAATCGGATTAAAAATTACTTATGATGTTCACGCGAATTTATGTTTACAAAACAAGTTTTCGCATTTAGAAACTGAAAATAAACGATACCTGCACATTAAATATAGAAATAAATAATGATGTTCAAAGTCTTGCTACATATATTATAGGTGTGGATAATACAAAAAACAAACGGATTCTCTTTTAAATTTATCACCTTGTATATATATATATATATACTCGCCAGTTTCCCTTCTCTCATTTAATTGTACTATCACTATTAAATACACTTCAGTCAATAATTAAATAACCAGACAATGAAAGAAATCAAACTGGTTTTATTTCAATCTTCAAAATTCAATACCTATATTTGTATTACGCTTCCGGATTTAAAGATTAATATTATAAAATGCATCTTTATCTTATAACTAGACTATTTGGATCCCAATCAATACTAAACGCGCAATCTATTTATCAGTTTAGATATTCATTCATCTATGATTACTTCATACTAATCGCTGAGTCAACACTTCCGATCTCTTTCTTACCACTAACCCTCTTATTAAAAACCCTCCGTAGTTTCTAAAAATTATCTCATCAGTCTTATTTAGTACACTTCAATATTTTTATCTAATTTACATAATCTACGGTTTATTCTCAAGAAGTTCTCAAACCAAATAGTATCATGTGAAAGTAACCGAAGTTTAATTGAAAGGAAATAGGCATGAGGGGAATATGCCATTATAACTTAACTCTGATTTTATCACTAGAAGCGAGTTTTTAAATGAGAAAATGAAGGTTTTACTGATTTAACATACTTATGAAATTACTAATTTTTTGTCCTCTTGTTCATTTCTAACCCAATTAAAAGTAGAATTATTAGCTTTTTACATTTAACATCTCCATTATATATTTTACAAATGTACATATTTAGTTAAATATAAAGTTACTTAACTAAATAGGTACATTTATAGTACATAAAAACGAACAATTTACACACGACAGAAGAAAATAGATGTTATTTTTGCATTCAAATACCTCTGATTCACTAAGAATCATTATTAATTCTGTAAAACCTAGATTCATGATGAGGAATGTCATTAGTCGTTAGTAAAATTCGTTGTGATTTCTTAACAACATTTTATCAAATGACGATATGAAATAATAAATAAATAAAAAAAATATAAACAGATTAAAGCTAAAGATGTCTTTTTTCCAAAATGTATTTTCTAGACATCGTTAGATTGGTGGTTCTTTTTAAGTATGAAACTTTTCTTTTTATTTCTTCCTAACGTACATTGGATTTTATGAAATGTATCCTCTATGCAGTTATGTTAATGAGAGTAAAATAAATTTCCTTATATAGAACTCACATTATACATTCATTTGCCATAAAAACATTTCCTACTTTAAGTATAGTATAGGTAATGAAACAACTTTCATAGAATACTTCTATAACCAAGACATAACAATTGTAAAAAGTTTTGCCTAAATAGATTATTGTATAAATGAGAAAAGATTAATGTAATTTCGAATAAATAGAATTAGAAATCGCAAATGAAAATGCTTATTGCCTTGCACTGAAACTGATTTATAACTAAATATTATATTTAGCACTCATTTGCTTTCTTTGTCTGACAAAATCATAATTTTGTTCTAAAGATTGTAACGTATTACGTTTATTAAAACTGCATATGAGTGGTATCTTTAATAATTTTAACGATTCTTCTATCCATTACGTTCCAAATCACATTCTCTCTCACACACACTTAGCAAAAGGGAACAATTCTTCAAATTAACTCTATGATTATCTCGACAATTCCCCTTTCCCTAATTGTTGACATTTATACCAATATTTCCTTACAGATTGGTTTTAATTTAATTGAATAGTTGGAATAGAGCTAATTATGAACTAGAATTGCCTCAGTTGAAATAACAAATGATGCTAAAAGCCGAGAGTTTTGAACATAACTCAAGAGTTAATTTTTTTCTCTATTAGCTTGCTAACACGAAAATCTTCCTTGCTTTTTCTACCGCAATTCTTTTCCTTTTTCTTTTTGATTTTCTGGTCAGAGAATGATAAACGACAAGCCATAAAATGGTCCTCACGGAAGCTATTTATTTTAGGTGTTTTTATTCGCTTAACAATACATCTTAGAAGTCTTAAGTAGTATTTGTAAAATACTTGAAAGCATTTAGGGTACAGTATTCAGAAGCGGTTATATATTCGAATAACAATAGGTTTCAATGGAATCTGTGGATGTTCTTAAACAGTCACGATGTGATTTACTTTCAAAAATATTTTTCGTCATCATTTGCAAGCATTCGATTTCACCACTTAACAAATTCATGGAGTTAAGTTTTTCAAAAAACGTTTTTTTTATGTGTATGAATAATGGTTCTCAAACTGGTATTTTCGATCCTATTATATTTATCACAATTTATTACGAGCTTGATAATATCGGTAAAGAGAAAAATTTCGTGCAGAATGTTATTAATTCTTTTTCTGACCTTTACTCTAATGTTTGTTATTCAACCAGTAGTAATTTTTTTAAAGATAGTTAGATTTCAGTTGGAATAAAGACTTTGGTCTTCGTTATTCCTATTGACACGAGCCAAATATTAAGAAACAAACATGTTTATGTTATATATCTCAAATGCATTTATTTGTATTATAAATAAAACAGAAATGATACAATCTATAAAAAAATTAATTTTAATTTAGATGGGCTTCTTTTTCATAATCAGAATAGTATTTAAGAAATTTTAGTATTATTATTTTGTTTAATTACTTCCTATCTTTAAATATATTTATTCTTATAATTCTTATATCTAATATCTTTAAATATATTTATTATCATAAATTTATATCTAAGTAGTGAGAGAATTATTCTAGTACAATTAGTTTAAATGAAATCTAAAGTTGCATTTTCAATGATCAAGATTTCTAATTTCACTTAGCTGTAATGCTGTGTTTCAGTATATTCTTAATTATATTTTCAAAATACAGGCTGGTTTAAAGTAAATATGTTAGGTAAACTATAAGAAAAATTAAATATGTTTACATTCAAATAAATATTGAGATTTTATTAATAAATTTATACAAAAAAAGATTTTTTTAAAAAAATAAGAATTTGATTTTTAATACTTTTTGAATGAAGCCTGAAGCTGTTCTGTCAGACTTATGTATTTGTATATTGAAAATACAATCTTATAGAATTCTTCCCCTCTGTTTGGTTTCTGTATCTCTCGTTGTATTAAATTCAAATTGAATGTCTAATACAAAATCAAGTAAGGATTCAGAAAAACTTTGTGGTATTTTTTTTTACATAAAAAAACATGATCCTGCATCTTTTGATTTTGTTAAAAAAAAAAAAAGAAATATACATAGCAATTCTAGGCCTTGCACCAGGTTAGTCTTGTAAAAATCCTGCCAATTTTGAAAACAGATGTTTTTATAAACATCACCCATCTTCTCCCCGTCTCTGATACTGAATACATTTCATGTCGAGCAAAAATACCCCGCTTCTATTCCCCAGAGCTGCTTCCACCACCCCCTAAAGGAGATGAAAAATATTATTCAGCAAAAAGAAAAAAAAATCCGACAAACCAGAGAAAAATTCCAGAGAAGGAATTTCGGAGCAGGAAAGAACGTATATAAAATAAATCTCTGAATGAAAAAAAGAAAAGAAAACAAATATCATACACTTTACTTTCGCCCCTTTTTAGCAAAAGTCTTCAAAATCATCATTACTTTCCTCCAGTAGTGTCCGTCTTATTATGTATTCTAGCTAAACTGCCCTGAAGCAGAAACGAGCTATTTATCAATAAAAATGGAGATTGGCACATTATCATTTTTTAGAGACCTAAGAATTTCTTTTTCCATTTAAGTTATTTACTTTCGAATTACATACGTGACGTAACGACAAAACTTAAAAAGTTCCGAATGCTATATATCATAGAAGAAAAATTCAGGATCCTGAATCACATAATAGCCAATGTTAGAGTTCGATGATTAATACATGCACTAAAGGTATATTTACTGGTATTTATTTCCAGTGTATGTGCTCCTTTTAAAATACTTTTCGCTTCGATTTTCATTTAAGAAGTGAATATTTCTTTTATTTTTGAATATGAAGAGTCAATTCTTTATAAATTCTAAAGAAATGTTGTTCCAAACTTAAATATGACTCCCTTAATATTCTTTTTCTTTTAAAATAATTTTCAATGCTTATAATAGACTAATTTAAATTTTGCTAATGAATAATTCTAAAATGTTTGTTAAATGCAAGTGTCATACTTAAGAAGAAATCCTTTTCACAAAATTTTATTAATTTATATCCATAAAATATGTTCAATATACCAAATTTCCTTAAAACTATTTTTTTTCTGAAATTTTCTTAGTCATTAAATATTTTATTAATGTATATATTTTAGAGAATATAACTTTATCTGAAAGACTGGTTATTAAATATTATCAGATTATAAGATCTATTAACTTCACAACATGTGTCATAAATAAAATGATTTATGCAAACAAATATTGACTATTAATGATATTAGAGAAATAATTAAATATAACAGTATATGAGATACATTGATTAGTACTTTTAGACAGTTATTGAACAAATTAGAAGCAACTTTATGATAAGCTTAGTTGAATTGGAAAACTCATTAATCTAATAATATAAATAAGTCTAGAGGCCTAGAAATGTTTTCTAAGTTTAGAAATTTCTTATAAAATGTACAGATCTTGAAAAAAATCCCGGAATATTTTTCTTTTAAACTTTCTCCAAATAAGATTTATTATTTATTTATTTATTTGTTCTTAAAACTCAACTTTTAATATATATATATATATATATATATATATATATATATATATATCACAGAGAAGTACGTATGTGCCAAACTCCAGCGACAAATAGATGTTCAGCCTTCTGTTTCGAATGCAGCGCCCCTCTTTCATGTAAACAAATCCATATATCCGTAGCCATCTTTCGTATAAGAGTTTTTTTTTTCTCTTTTGTTTCGCAAGAAAAATTACGAGTGAGCAACGATTTGTTGTGAAATTTCTCATGAAAATCGGAAAAAACGCTACAATTTATTAAAAGAAATGTAAGGCAATGAATGCTTATTGCGTGCACGTCCTTTTGGGTGGATTGAGAGCTTTCAAGATGGCCGAGAAGATGTTGAAGAGAATTCACCCCTGTCCTTATACATCAAAAACGGATAACAATATCGAAAGAATTGGTAATCTGGTTCGATCTGACAGTCGGTTAAGTATTTATGCAATTGCTGAGAATGTAGCAATCGACAAAGAATCCATGCAAATGATTTTTCCATGAAGACGATACTCCGGGTTTTTTCACATTGTCTGTCAAGACGTTTCTAGCCAAGTACAATATCCAGTGCTAGATCAACCACCTTATTGGCAGAATCTTGAGCCATGTGTCTTCTAAATGTTTCCAAAGGTGAAATCTGTATTAAAAGGAGTAAGATTTAAGTCCGTTGAATTTGTGAAAGAGAAACAGCATGCGCTTTGAAGAAACTAAATGAAATAGATTTCCTGCACTGTTTCGAGCTATGGAAGATTCCCATGGAGCATCATAGAGATGGAGAAGGGCTGTTTATAAAAGAGGTGATAGTAAGTAAATATATATGACATCAAAATAAAATGTTTTACTGTATCAGTCTCTTATATAATAACTTAATTCAGTTTATGTATATATATAAATACACACACACACACACATATATATATATATATACATATACACTCTATAACAAAAAAAACAGCGCAGCAAGAAGGAGTTATCCGATGGAGATAAAAATTGGCTAGTAGGGAAATTCTGAACAGAGTAAAAAGTGATTAAAGTTTCAGAAACATTTAATGATTTATTTCAGAGTTACATAATTACAAAGTAACTAGCTCAATAAGGTATGGATCCACCTCCAATCAGGGAAGCAAGCTACCACACGACGTAGCATAGAGTAATAAAGTCTCTTGATGGTCTCCTGCGGTATTTCTTGCCAAATTTGATCCAATTGTCTAGCAAGGTCATCGACATTTCCTGGTAGATGCAGTTATTTTCACATCATATCCCAGACATATTTGATTGGAGAGAGATCTGGTTGACCAAGGAAGTGTTTGACAAGCTGTAAGACAGTTCCTAGCAACACGTGCCGTATGTGGTCTGGCATTATCTTGCTGAAAAAATAAGGCCAGGGTACTGCAAAAGGAACGGTAGCAAAACAGGTCTCAGAATGTCGTCGACGTACTGCTGAGCAGTAAGTGAGACTCTAATGACGACCAAAGGAGCCCGGCTCTCAAGGAAAATGGCACCTCAGACCATAACTCGTGGTTGAAGGCCTGTGTGGCGCGCAATAGTGAAAGCAGGATCGGCACGCTGCCCTGGGTGTCTCCAGACACGTCTTCGATTATCTTCAGGACACAGTTGGATGCGGGATTCGTTGCTAAACGTCCCCGGTCAGCATCATTCCAACCTGATCGATGAAAGCACCTCTGTAGTCTGACTCGACAGTGTGCAGGCGTGAGTGTAAGGTGGCCTAGCGGTTGTTACAAACGTAGATTTCGCTGTATCAGCCGTCTGTGAAGGGTCATAGTGGACACTCGTGTGCGGGTCGCACGTCTGATGCTGATAACGATGAATCAGGCGATGTGACAGCTCATCTGACAATCACGCTGTCCTCCCGATCTGCTGTTGTCCTAGGTCGAGTGGTACCAACATGACGCTGAAATCTGCCATTGTCCACCCAGTCTTGCCAGCATCTTCTAATCGCCGCATGGCTTCGACCCATATGACGAGCGATTCTCCGATTTGCCCAACCTGCCTCTTTCAGTCCAATGATACGACTTCTTTCAGACTCTGACATTTGCTCGTAATGAGTTCGAATCCTGCGGCGCTGCATTTTTTCAGTCGTTTAAAAAGGTATCCTAAATCGCAATGCAACAGAAAATTTGACCATCAGATTGAGAATCGCTTCTTATACTGATTGCGCAGTTCCGATGCGCTTTTGCCCCCGCTATTCATTTATTGGGCACCAAAACTTAATGATTTGCATGCTCGGACCAAATGGCTTTGCTTATGAAATTTTATTACAATCGATCTACTCCTTTTTTTGTGAG
>BMAW01028089.1:1172730-1190407 GCA_019974015.1 Nephila pilipes
ATACACACACACACACACTAAAACTCACACACACACACACATATATATATACATCTTGCTTAAAATGTAATTAAAATAAATATAAAGAAATAGCTTTACATATGAAAATCGTTATGAACTGACAGCTAAATATTCAATGGAAAGCTTTTTTTCATAATAATATATGCTAATATAATTAAAAAGCAATTTTTGCAATATTTTTTATTTTGCCACATCCAAAGAACATCAATAATAATAATAATTTGTATAATTTTACTTTGAAACGACTGATATCTCCCCAAATAAACAAACAAGACATAAATTACGATAAAATTTGGCAAGATAATCTTAAGAAAGTAAATCTTTAACTAATTCAATCGATTTAAAGGAAATATTCGTAAATTTTTCATTCTTGTCATAATTAAGTATGACTTTTTTGAAAAGCATAATTTTCGCTAAGAGTACGAACAATCTACACATTTTTTAAAAGTTTTAATATAAATGCTTTTGTTCCTAGCAATGGAATGTTTTTAAAATTCAAGTAATAATTTATGTTAGCAATTATGCAGATGACGGAATCTATGATGCCTTAAGTTAACTCCAAAAGTATGTATATTAATGTATATTTTAAAAATAATATATCAACACATATGAATAATATAAAAATAGGAAATGGTAATGAAACTAATTATTTGCATCTAGAGTTTGTTTGGATTTTGCTAATTTTGTAACTTATTTTATAAAATTTTACAATTGAATCATGTGATATAATCCTTCCTTAAAATATTTTTATATCTGAGGTGGAATTTGAATTTCAGAATTACTCCTTATAATAAATGGCAGAATATTATTTGTAAAGTAAGTAATTTCTGGATATGTTTAAACTATTTCAATTCAGAAACTAGATTACTTTTGATATTCAGAGAAACACCCCACATTTGAAAAGTTTATTGCAAAATAAGACTTAATGCATTATTGGAACCATGTTCCATATTAGCTACTTTACCTTTGCTCCTTTCAATAGAAAATTTCAAAACATTTTTCCAGACATTCTGACACAAAATGCACTAAAGCATATTAAGCACTAAAAGATAGAATTTACGCAGTAGCGTAGTTAATTAATGTGTCAAAGAGCTAAGAAAGGTTTATAAAATGCGTTTTGAAGTGAAACGGAGAATTTAATTTGAGTTAATGGAAGGCTAAGTATATGGTAAATTTTCAGCGGAACTAGTGTATGAAAGAGAAAACATCAATTATTCAGAGAGATGTTAAACCTTCGAGTATACATGCAATTCAGGGAACGACGAAAAGATGAAAATTGATTCTGATGACATTTTAGTAGAAGTGCACCAGAGATATTCTAAATAAAAGTACTTAGAGTGAGACTTAAATAATGTTTGGTTCAATCGAATGATACACCTCTTAGGATGAGTAGAAAAGGAAACAGTAGCTCAAGAGATTTATCAGAGAAATCTTTCAAAAGAATTATTCCTATCATTTCTCCGCATTTCCATTTCCAGGAAATATTTATAAATTTATTTTATGTACAAGTAGTATGTATAAAAGTCTATTTTCTGATTAACAAATATTTTTAGTAACGTTTAACCAGAAATATTCAGATGTTATTCCCATTCAGTTACATCGCATTGAATGTCATCGAAGGAATAGTGAAAGCACACTACTACGAGTAATTCAATAATTTACGTTTTAGAGACAAATTTAAGAGTGTTTGCGTCATGGAGGTATTATGTTTAATAATTCATGATATATTTTATTCTGATTTCATAGGAGCTCGAAATAATTTTTAAATACAAGGAAAGCGAGAGTAATTTTGATTGATTTATACCCTATTAAAAGAAACATATCAGTTTTTTTTTTATATAGCAAGAGTAGTCAGCTAAACTGTCTTTGAAAGTCACATTTCCGAGAGGAATATTTGAAATCGCCATTTATTCAGTGTAGCCAGATGGAAATTGTAAAATTTCTCTAGATTACACTTTATTTTCCCTCAAAATGACAGTATTTTGTGAATCATCCCCCAAAACTGTTTTTCCAAGACAAAATGGTGGTTCTACTATTGAGTTTCGGAAACAGGGGGTCACGGAACAAAAATATTCTTAGGCCAAAGAGTGATTGCTGAGACTAATCTCAGTTTTCGGTACTTCATATTATTTTAAGTGTTTTATTCAACTCTTAAATTTATTAAAAACAAGCAATGGTCTTTTTCAACTTATCTGTATTTAACTAAGCTTTTAAGATCTACCATAACAAATCAAACTTTTCGTGGCTTACTACTAAGATGGGAAACATTCGGAATCGCCTCTAATCTTTAAAGATTTTCTTTATAAAATTATTTCATAATATCAGCCCAATATCCTCTGTGTGTTTTTGAATAACATTTTTAAGTATCTTAATTAACTACGAATGAAATAAAATAATTACTTTTGAACACATTAAAGCAAAGTTTACTAATAAATTTGTAAAAGTAAATCAAATGAATAAATTATTTTTAGACTTTCAGTAGCTTTGGTTTGCGAGACATATATTTAATTCAAATAAGAGCTGAACCATTCACCTGCGAGAGTCGCATGGGGTTGGACAGCCACGCTTTGGCTACTTCTGTTATAAAAACTTGAATCAATTTCAAATAAAAAAAAAAGCTAAAAATATTTTTGAGGGAAAATATCACTCTGAACCACATTTCTATGATATGGGTGAAAACAAAAAAACAAAAAAAAACTATAGTGGATATTACACACTCTCTCCCTCGACAGCAAAATTACAGTTAAATTCAATCACTTTACTTTTCTAATCATTTCAACGACAAACGAATATATTTTCAAGAAGTAAGAGTAAGAATTTTTTTGGTTTAATATCAAGATGAAAGGGAAAATTATGACATAAAAGACTAAGAAGCAGAATGTAATGTAAGCTTACATTTTAAATAAAATGAAAGGGAAATTGATAAAAAATTATAAAAATTATTTTGAAAAAAATGAAGAATTCTTAAGTTTGCAAAAATCACTATATTCCACTTTAAAATGTTACTCCATTCACTAAACACAAAACATCTTTTTAATAAACAATGGTGGAATTAATTGATTATTTCAGTTCTGACTGAAATAACATAAAATAAAAAGGTCGATCGAAAATTTCTTTTAAAATATTTCTCCGACTCTTAGTTTTATTACATATTTACGATTATATATATTTTGGTGAAATATCTTTAAAAATTAAGAATAAGCTCAAAAGTAAAGAAAGTTAAAGTATTGAAATATTCCATATATTAGAAATAAGAAAACGTATATATGAGCAATTTATTTTAAATAAGTACACAACAAAATTTAGAAACTTGATAAAAGCGGGTTATTTAATTATATCTTTATTGAACTAGTATTAAAACTGTAATTGTAAGAAAAACGAAATATTCCAGTGCCTAAAGAATTTTTGACTTTAAAAGAACAATTTATTTTCTTCCTTAGAAAAATTCCTTTAGATCCAACTGAACTATGAATTGCGAAGAATCAACCATTATTTCGCATGTTTCTTTTATTTTACCATACTCCTAAAGGAAAAATACTTTTTCTTTCAGATACAGAATTATACCCTGGGACAATGAAAGAGAGTGCTACGAGTATTTTTTCAACATTAATTTATTGTTTGATATCTTTGACATTATTTTGCCATTTGAGATCTTAAAATTGCGGAGAGCAAGCAATAGATCTATTCTATATCTCTACCACGATGAAAGAATTTCTAACACAGAAAGAGCTGTTATTTATTTTAGACTACTTAATAAGTTTTCGTTATATATTAGAGCATATTAGATTGGATGTAAGAATAGTAGCATAACACTCAGAACAATGTGAGTTAAAGACTCAGTACCCTTCGAAAAAAGTTGGAATAATAAGGGTTAGTGCTGTAACATGCAACAGGGTTCAAAGTCCTTACGTGGCGTATTGTTAAAGTTAAGTTGTGAAAAATAGTTCAAATTACTTGCGCATCACCAGATCAAGAATTATGGATTGATTATTTGTTTATTAAAGTCACATTCAGAAGCAGCATGGGAGTTATTGGCAACAAATCTCTTAATTTCGAGCTAAGATTAAGTGACAATAAGTGTTTTGCGGTTTTTTAGGATGAAACATGAGGGAGAACCCTAAACACCTAACTTTGATTGGATTGGTTTTATTAATGTCACCCTAGAAGCAACCTGAGGGCTATTGGAAACGGATGAGGGAAACATCTGAGCTGCCACACACTCCACCTAACTTCCACATCTAGCCAAAGGACGAACATTGAAAAGCGTAGGTAATCGACTTGTATAATGTGCTTCAGCTCCACTAAGCGATGGGACAAAAGTGGAATCAGAATTCGAACCCATGATTTGACGAAAATGAAGGAGGCTCCAAGCTCACGACCTTGACCGATCTACAAGCACCTCACTCATTAGATTTCTAAGATACATTAAGTTAATATCCACACAATAGCGTAAGACCTTAAAGTAATGTCATTATATATATATGTAATGTGTGTGTACATATATGTAAACATGTATATATATATGTATGTATGTATACATGTGTATTGTTGGATTTCTTTGGATTTGCTTAGTTGTCCTTTTCGCTAATGCCTTTATAATAAATTTATTTGTTTTTTTATCGGGGTTTTAATGCATCATTGGCTTAATAACCGATTTTTTTAATAATATTTTTGTTCATGCAGATGGTTTGGCAAATTATTCTGGAATAACCTATCCTTAGAGTCTGATGCCTGTTAACACTGTAAATATATATCTTGCTTCTCTTCAAACTGTGTTCTTTTTTTTGTGGTTTTTTAATATTTCTAGCTTTTTTGATAATTTTGGAAGATGTCAATTTAATTTTTTCGTATAATTAACTTTCTTTTGGAATTTTCTATAGTATATTATGTTTTCCTTTTAGAGTTAAGTATGAATATTTATTCTTATTCTCTTTTTTACAATGCTTCCTCTGTTTAATTTTACGGATTGGTATATATCTTTTTATATAACGATACAATAATTATTTCTTACATATTATTTTATTTTTTAATTATTGAGATTACTTCCTAATATGTTTTAAATTAAAGTATTTGTGTATAATTACACACACTCTCTCCCCCCACATTATATATATATATATATATATATATATTGCAGCAATACTCGCTTTCTGACAATGGCGCAACAGCCGGATTCAGCTCTTGTGCTGTAAATATATTCATTCCCTGGATGCATCCTATTAAACTTCGATCCACAGGTTGCATTCGACCATGGTTGACAGATGAAGTACACATGGGAGCCCACATTAATTATCAAGAACTTAAGCTGGGAAGCATGAACTGAAGCGAAGTATCTTCTGTTTGGTATACATATCCCTCTCGCTAAGCAGTAAAGCCGAGATAGGCTTTCATCTTCTTGTTGTTCCACTTCGTATCTTATTATTTTTATTTATAATTAATTTATGTCCATCTAAAATAGTCTTACTTTTTGTTGTTCCTATCAAATTGATAGTTCTGAATTTCTTTGATAAATAAGGTTCTCAAGTTGAGATTAAATTCCGTTCTCTTCATATGACTTACATTCTACGAGATATTTTTGTTAGAGGCGCGGGGTACATTTCGTTTCTACGGAGCAGCTGCGTAATCCATGCATTCAAGGTCTCTCTCTAGAATTTGGGCAATTACCATGGGAGCTTTAATAAAATGACTGACCTAACGGTTTCTGATAACCTAGATCCAAAGTTTGCAGCTTCACTCAACATATCTCTAGTGTCGTTACTGAACTACCAGCTATCTAGAAACCCATGTATCTTTTCCATTGATGTCCAACAAGAAGCTAGAAAATGATTTAAGGACTATGATTGGATTACCGTTGAGATGAACAGATCTGTCAGATGAACGTCGTTTTCTACCTCACTGAATAGACTATGGTTTGAAAATAATAAGGACACTTTCCTGAATTGGACTACGTTCCTAAACTACTTGAGTATTTTACCTTACAGATGACGTAAAACACCAAGATAAGGTGCTTACTTACACATGTACAGCGAAATGACCTAACGTCTGAGTCGAGAATCCAGGATATACTTTCCTTATGTCGAAAAGTGAACATTTCCATGCATGGAGACTAGAAAATGGCTAATACAATGAAAAAGATCGCAGAAGATTTGTACCAGACTTTGCTGGTACAGGACTATAAAACTGTTGATTAATTTGTAAAACATTACCGAGAAATTAAAAATCTCAAAAAGACACGCATCAACCGGTCTAAATTTCAGAAGTTACTCAACGTTTGAGCTATATCAGCCGATACTGACTTGCTGATCTACAATCCCTGGTACTTAGCGTTATCAAGGAAGAGCTTCAGAAGACCCTATCAGATATTCAGTATACCAATGAAAAATCCGCATCTCCAGGGGACATAGCATCTATAGACCGGAAACAAGTCCTGGAATCACTAATCCAGGAAGACACAATAGCACTCCCTATTACCTGATTCCAGTTAAGCATCACCTTAGACGTCCAGTCAAAATCCCCGTCATTGTACTGCGTAAAACAGATCTGTGGAGCACTACCGAGAATGTGCCTCTCTGTTACGACTTTGGGCGTCAGGGGAATATAATGCGTTACTGTAGAGAGAAACGTAGAGTATACGTAGAAACAACAGCTGCTAAATCATCCAACGTTTGACGATATAAGGAAGATGAATCCCAGCAAGGCTTTGACGATGATTATGCATGATCTACAGCATTTAATTACCAATACTGCCCTCCATACCCTCCCCCCCCCTCTGCTTCAAATATCCTTAATCATTATCGACAGCAAACCACCCCAGCCTTTCTCCATGCTGACTAAATGAGTAAAACTTAGGCATGTGCCATTTTCTGGAGGTGAGGCCGCAACTGAAAAAAAATCCTCTCCGACGCATACTTCTTCCAGCATGGAAAAGAATATTACCTATGTCACAGTCATTGGATAGTGTATAAGAGCCTTAGTTGATTCAGGTGTCGGTTATTCCATCATATCTGAAGAACTACGTGGAAAATTAGATGTTATAATATTTATTGCTGAGGGGAATGAAAATAGCCAGCTTTGCAACGATATTGAATAACTTCATTTGTTTGCTGAATGATGAGAAAATTATCAGGAACACACACATCAGTCCAGAAAGTATCTCTAGAAAAATCAAGAAGCATGCTTGGTATTGAGCTTACAACTGTTCAGACAAGCAAGCTACTGAATTTACTTGAAGAATTTAGCAATGTATTCGATTTAAACAGGAAACCCAGGTGCACAAAAGTAAAACATAAGATCGACTCAGAAAATAGTGCTTCGATCAATCAGAAGCCTTAGTGTACCTCAATTAGTGAGACACGTGTGATAGAAGACATGAAGTACAACAAATGATAAAGGCGTCATACGACAGTCAGATAGTCCGTGGTCAACTCCATTAGTGCTTGTGAAGAACATTAATAGTGAATAGCGCTTTTTCATCTATTAAGGACTGAATAAAATTACTAAAAAAGAAATGTTTATCCACTACCACACATTGATGATGCTTTGGACTGCCTAGTTAGTGCCAAAAT
This sequence comes from Nephila pilipes, assembly GCA_019974015.1. Classification (NCBI taxonomy): domain Eukaryota; kingdom Metazoa; phylum Arthropoda; class Arachnida; order Araneae; family Nephilidae; genus Nephila; species Nephila pilipes. Next base: position 1,180,317 of record BMAW01028089.1, read on the forward strand.
TTTCTCAATGATGCATTTATAGTCAGATTACTGGTAGATAGATAATGATGAGAGAGCCCGAGAAAAAAAAACGTTTTTTCTGACTCCAAATTGTCTTTATGCGTTTAAAGCCATGTCATTTGGCTTATGTAATGTTCCAACCACATTTAAACGGATGATGACACAGTTCTTTAAAGACTCAAGCAGAATATTTGTCTTTTCTATTTAGATGACATCATTTTTAACGCATTGGATTTTCAAGAACTCCAAATACGTTTGAGGAAAATTCTGAAATGTATCCAAGAGGAAAGACTATAGTTAAATTCAAACAAATGCTCATTCGGAAAAAAGAAATTGACGATATTGGGCCGTCTAGTCGATGAACATGGAATTTATCCAGATCTGGAAAAGTTAACAGTTGTAGCAGAGTTTTCTGTTCCGGAAACTATTTCAGTTGTCCGTAGCTTTCTAGGTTTGTGCTCGTATTATCGGTGACTTATGAAGAATTTGCCGATTTTGCAAAGCCTCCGCATGACTTATTGAAGAAAATGCGAAGTTTTCATGGAACAGTTCACGGGAAGAATATTTTTCAATTCTGAAGAAATTGCTCATTGAGTACCCTGTTTCAGGACATTACCTTCCAAACACGGGGATAAAGATACATTCAGGCGCTAGTGGATATATCATAGGTGCAGTATTATTGCAAGTCCAGGATGGAAGAGAAAGATCAATAGTCAATGCATCCAGAGCTTCGACAACAGCCGAGAAAAATTTACTCAACAACCGAAAATGAGTACTTTGCTCATATCTGTGCAATCAAAAAATTTAAACCTTACATATTTGGAAAACCTCTTACAGTTGTAAGAGATCACCTCTCTATGTGTTGGCTTGCTAATAAATGTAAAGGATCCATCTGGAAAACTTGCTAGATGAGTCATGAAGTTGCAGGAATACAACATAACTATAGTCTGTAGGAGCGGCTGCAAGCATTCCGATGCCGATACCCCGTCAAGAAAAGCTTTCTCCAAAACAGAAAACGAAGACGGAGATGAAATTCCTTTTCTAACGTCAATAAAAAATTACATAAAAGTCAATTGAAATATAACAAATTGAAATGTTTAATTAAAATACTTAAGAAAGGTAACGCATATCAAAGCTATAAAATGAGAGACGGTGTATTGTACAAAAGAAACTCTTATCTTACGGGACAGCAATGGCTCTTGCAAAGTTGTCATAGCAAAACAACTTCTACTAGATCTTCTAATTTTTTCCATTATGCACCAACTGCCGGTCATCTAGGATTCGCCAAGACGTATGACCGAATAAGAAGAAAATACTATTGGCCAGGACTTTATGGCAGTATTTATCTGATATGTGTCACATTGTAGAAAATGTCAAAGACGGAAATTTCCTCCTCAACTCCCAGCAGGTTAACTTGACCCGATATAGCCACCTGACGTACCATTTGCAAAAATTTGAATTGATCTACTATGACGCTTCCACGTTACACGAAACAGAAATAGGTGGATCATTGTTCGTACAGATTACCTGACGAAATTCACAGTTACAAAAGCATTGCCGAATACTGAGGGCATCGAAGTCGCTAACTTCATTGTCGAAGAAATCATATGGAAACACGGTGCTCGCAGAGAAATGATAAGTGATCGAGGACGTTCGTTCTTATCGTGTAACATAAAAGATATTAATTAGTTGTGCCAGACTTCGCATCTTATGATGACTGCCTATCATCCACAGACCAATTGTTTGACAAAAAGATTTAACCAGACATTAGCGGACATGTCCATGTATGCAGATGTCGAACAAAGAAATTGGGACATTATTGTACCTTTTTTGAGGACCTTCGCTTATAATTCAACAAGTAAGATACTACAGAATTCAGTCCATTCTTTCTTATTCAAGGAATAAATATCCAGACACATTTCGCCGTAGTTTAGTTTAGTTTTTATTAACGTCACACTTGAAGCAACACGAGGGCAATTGGCGACAGACCTTGTAATTTTGAACCTCGATCTAGTGACGATGAAGACACCAGAGCTGGCACTCCCCTCTCCTAACTTCCAGACCACGCCAACAGGAGGACTTTGGGCCCCTACAGATTTAACGTGCATCATCCCCGGCTACACGGTGGGTCTTTAGCGGTCAAGGATCGACCCCGCGACTGAACGAAAACCGCCGGCCACGAATTCGAAACCATGACCACTAGGCTACCGCGGCCACATATCTCACTGTAATTCCACATTCTCAAAAAATTCCACATTCTCGAAGCTCAGGCGGATGATAAACGTCGATATGATCATAGGCAACTACCAGTCATCTCAACGCATTCTATTAAACTTCGATCCACAGGTTGCATTAGACCATGGCCGATAAATGAAGCTCACCTGGGAATCTACACTTGTTCTCAATAACTTTTGCAGGGAACTGAAGCGAAATGCATCCTCTTTGGATCCATATACCTCTCGCTAAGCAGTTAAGTCGAAATAGGTTTTCATCTTCTCTTTATTTCGCTCTACATCCTATTATATATATATATTTATATAATTAATTTATGTCAATTTAAAATAAAGTCTTACTTTATGTTATTTCTATCAAGCTGATAGTTCTGAATTCCTTTGATAAATAAGGGTCTCGAGTTGGGATTAAATTCCGTTCTCTTTATTTGACTTACACAATCTGTGTGGCAATATATATATGACAAAAAATTAACATTAATACATTATATTCAGAAATAATTTTAGAAAATAAATCTCAGATATTTAAAATAAGAAAAGAAGGAATCATTATTATATTATTGAGTAAAAATCATAATATACCAAGCTATATGAATATACTAGGAAATCACAGAAAATAAAGATAAGTGAATAAAAATGCGAATACAAATTTAACAAAAAAATATCATTATATGCTACAGATAATTTTCTAAAAGCAAGTAAATTCATCGGGAAATAATATTAATTATTTTAAAGTAGCAGTAGAAGAGATAAAGAAATTGAAAATTATGAAAAATATTTAAAAATTGAAGAGTATATATATATATATATATGATTGTTCAAATCTAAGCCTAAAGTACACTTTTCTAGGTTTGGAAGATGAAAAAGGTCATGACATTTCTCACTGATGAAAAAGAAAAGTAATACATAATTCAATACAACTTTAATTGGCCTTTTATGTCCCGTGGCTCCTTTTCGGATGAATACTTTTAAATACATTGACTAACTAAGGATTTTTTAACAACTGACCATTTTTTGAACATTTGGGAAATAGTGGCTTATGGAAATTGAGAGAAATGTAAGTAAAGTTAATGATTTAGTCAAATATTTTTTTTTATTTGTGAAATCAACATGTTTATCTCGTATAGTCAGATATGAATCAAGTCAAAATAAAATGTTTTCAATTAAATGTTTTATATATTTTTTTCCATTAATTGTATTAACTCCTTTATTTCGAAATGCAAGTGACTATGTTTTCCCCATTAATGGTTTTTTCTCGAAAAGTTAAATGATTTATTTACTCATAAAATTATTAAATATGTATAGTTATTTAATAAACAAAAGAAATGCTATACTTGCAATTATTCATTATTTCATCAGATCTGTAACACAACCAGATGAAAGTATTCTTTCATATCAAGACAAGTTAAAGTTGATGAGAATTAATCGAGAAGACTTGAATATTCTGCTATGCAAATAACAGGTACTGAAAAAATTTCCAATTATTTTTATTCTTAACAGCAAAAACGTATAACAGGAAAGTAAAAATTTTCCCTTACTTCAGTTCACTAAATCCTTTTATAAAAATTGATTTAATTAACTTTTATTGGATTAGTTTCGTAAATTAACTCATCTTTTAGATAATAAAGTTTGGCTAAGAATGTTTTAGCTTTTGCCGTGATATTCAATAAAATTAATCTAGTAAAGCAGCTCTTGATTTACATACATATAAGTTTTTTTCTACAAATATATGTTTTAAGAGTATTGTTGACAAAAAGGTATTAACAAAAATCTGATATCACTTCAGGAAGCGAATATTGATTAAATATATAGTACATTTTGGAGTATAAAATAAAACATTTAATACTTTTCAATTACTTATTTCTGATGAAATTTAAGTAAGAAGCTGAGTAATAAATCTGCAGTAATAAAATGCGCGTTGTTGTGGAAACTTTAATCCACACTCTTTATTTTTTGTTTGTTTACTTTATTTCTCTTAAAAAATATTTAAATAGAAACTATTCTTCTTTCACTTTGTTCAGATATTTCTTTGAAACTTAGTTTAGTAAACCAAATTGTTTTGGAAAAAATTATGAAATAAATACAGAAAATTATTTAGGAAAATGCTTAAACTATATTGTGTCTTCTGTAAGCCCCATTAAAAATTTACAGAAACAAATTCAATTAATTTCACTACCTTTTCGCTTAATGTATTTTAGTTACATATTCATAAAATTTAACACAGCTGTTTTTTGTTTAATGGCTTCATTTTACTATTTGCTCATATTGTATAATTGGACGACTTCCATACAGTTTCTTGTCCATTACCAAGAATATATCTGACTTATAATTGGTTTGTCAGTTTGATTTCAACAGGAATTTGACTTGTGTCTTATGTCATACACTTCTTAAACTGTAAATATCATATAAAAAAGTATTTGGAATTTACTAAAGGGAGTAATACTTGATTTTACAAATGTGACTTTGACAACCTTGACTCTTATCAAACCTACATTACACAACCAGTGCGATGACTAGTAAAGGAAAAACAGGTTGTATACAAAATAATAGAACACCTACCGAAGAAGAGCAAAAGAAGATTTTATGTAAATGTTTAGTGTGATGCAGGCATTGCAGTTTTATGTATATACTATTTAAGAAAGAAGCCAACTATCTACGGAAGTGGTACAGTTATAGATACGACACAAGTTACATAATTTTAATTTAATAATGTCAGATTTCAGCGACTTGCAGAATGACATGATTATTTATGCTATCGTAGAAGTGTTTTCAGTGTCTAAATAATCGAAATTGTGAGAGTGGCAAGAGAAACTGTGTTTAAAATTATACCAGATATCAAAAGGATCAATGTGTTACTTTTTGAGCATGAAAACTGTGGACTGAAAAGGAAGGGAGTAATGGCGCAAATTGTTCCTCCCAAACTTGAATCCAAAGCTAAGAATAATATCAGAGGAAAAGTTCCAATATCAACCAAACAATTTGTAGGGTCATAGATCCGAGTTGTATGGCTAAGTGGCAAAGCGCAAACTCTTTATTTCTGACACCAGTTTCAAAAATAAATAAATTAATTAAAATAAAAACGTGTTTGTGCAGAGAGTATCAGAACTGGAACCTTGATGACTGGAAAAATGTATTATGATCTGACGATAATTATTTCACTTAACTTCCCATTAGTCTAAATGTTTATGTTTGGTGACGTCCAGCAGAAACATTCCATCCTGAATCCTTGATTTTAATTCTGAAAAGAAGAGGCGGATCTTTGATGGTATTGGAGTGTTACTTCTTAGTATTCTACAGATACAATAGTCATTATGAAGATTTGGTAACAGCCCAAAATTATTTGAATGTTCTTCCAGTACAACGTTCATCAAATGGCGCAGTCGATTTTCACTGGTGACCGTTCCTTGTTTCAGGCAGATAATGCTCCACACCATGCAGCAAAGTACATCTACTGGCTTAATGAACATAAGGTTAAAGTGAAAATAATTGCCTTTGAGCTCTCAGTCACCAGTCCTTAACGATATTAAATATTTATGGGTTATCTTGAGCTACACTATTGAGAGAACGAATATCCTCCAACTTAATCAATAGCAGATCGGGAGATATTTTAATGGCGGAATAATATAAAATATCGTTGTCTTATATGAGAGATCAGAGTACCTTTATTCCACTTTGAATTTTTGTTGTGCATAATGCCAATGGTTGTCACGCACCTTATTGAAAAATAAGAATTCCTCTTCTAAATGTTTTCATTGTAATGTCTATAAACAATACGAGTTGAGACTATGAAGTACTAAATAAAGTATACTGTGATGGTGTCCAAGTATCTGTCTCGTCTGTCATCTTAAAGTTCAATCATAAGATCTAAATTTCAATTTAAATTCCAGCGCAGACCAATTAATTAAAGTAGTCTGTTATATACAAAATATCTTTATTTACTCCTCAAATCCCATGCGAGTATCTCCTAGAATTACTCCGACACAGAGTTGAGTCTTAATCTCACCAAATCGGCTATACATGCCAGAATACTTCAGCGCATATCACACTTCTTCTTATTACCATAACCTTAATTTCTCTTCTATCTTCCCCTCTTCTTCCCTATAATCTTTCTTAATACATTTCAATTTATATATGAGCTTTACTTTGTATATTTGAAAGTTGAGTTGCTTGAATAGAGCAGCGTCTAGGAAAACATAAGAGTAGTTGAAGAAAAGTAAACTTCCAACCGTTATAATATTACATTTAGTTATTTCTTAAAATTCTTTTTAAATCATGAAAAGCCCAGAATTGAGAATGAGCAAAATGCATTGGATATAGCAACTGAATACTAAATAGAAATATTTTTTAAATGAGAAAGTAATGGATGTAACTGAATTTTAAAATACGGAATGTAAGTATTACTTAATATTTGGGAAGAAGTTTTATTATTTATGTAGAGGGTGTATGGTGCTATTACAGTTTTCAATAAGTAGTCTTCTTATTTAGTCGTGTATACGTGATGCTTTAGTCTTGCAGTTTTGGAAACAAGAAAAAGTTCAAATTTACAAAAATCTAGAATAACTTACAGAAGAATTCTTTGCTACCACTTGGCTGAATTTTTCTCAATTCTTGAATAGTCTCATACCAAAGTTATTTATTGTTATTTTTATTTACAAGTTGCATTCGTTTTATCTTTATACCACATCCGTTATAAACCAGGTTTATCTCTTTTTATAATACTCCCTCATCGCAACTCTTTTACCATGTGAAAGTTCTTAGTCCAAAGCGGATTACAGCTTTAGGAAATTCTCTCTTTCTATCTCCAGAAAAAGAATTAGGGCCATAAAAAGAAAAAAAATATTACCAAACTCTTCAATTGCTTTTCTTATAAATATATTTCTAACTCCTTTCTTTGATCACATTTTATGTTGTAATAACGTCATGACTTGCTGCACTGGGTTTCTCCTTTGATGCAAGTTTAAATGTTGTTTGCTTTAAGCCAATCAAAATATTCTTTCAGAAACTATTTCTAATTAAAGTGTTCGCTAACGCTGCTTATTTGACAATAAATATAGTTATCCGCTCTCGAGTAGCTCCGCGTTATTCCTTTTTTGTTTTGTAAATTGTTTTGTCGCCTAAAACTTCAAATTAGTATCTGCCCTTAACTATTTTCAAGGGACCAAAACTACATTCTTGAGTTCCTGTATTACGAACGAAAAGAAAAAGACCATTTTGGGTTGAGACTCAAATTCATATTTATCTTTAAGATTCATATAAATTAAATCTGTCTTAGAAAGACAAATTAATTCTCACATTCTAGTGCGATGCACCTTCGAAATTATATATACTATATTAGCCCGAATATAACGCCATGCTTTTTTATTAATGATTTCTTGTTAAAATATTGACTCGCGCTAATTTCGAAGTCTAGGTAATGGAATGTAATAAATACTTATTGATTTATAATAAATAATATATAAGTAATAAAAAATTAATAATAATCTGTGTTATTAAATATTTAAAAAATAAATTATTATTATCTAACTAAAATATATTTTCTTTGAATATTTTTATGTAAAATGATTGGACTGCATTGAATTCATCCCTTTTTCTTATTATTTTTGTAAAACAATTCGGTGTCGCATTAGATTCGGGCTTATATGGTAATTCTGAAAGTCGGGAAATGTATTTGAATCATTTTTGTTGAGTGATCTTTAATTAAGGAATACTTAAATTCATCCTTTAAGAAATTAATGAAATTTCCATATACTATTAGTGATCAAAATTTGATTCTATAGATTAAAATTTTTTTTTCTGTCTTATCATTGACAGTGTAGATAACTAAGGTTCTAAAGGATGGAAAATTCTTAACTCCCTTTTATTAAAGAACAGTAAAGGAAATAATGCAGCTTATTCATTCTAACTGAATTCAAAGTCCTGATGCAGCTTGAGCATTAAAAAAATGAGGAACTATCCCCGGAATCTTCACTGTATTCTGACTACAAAGTAATGAATTTATATTGGAAAGTTTTTCCCCTTTATACTGCGTAGAGTAACTCTTTTCATTATTTTCATTCTATGTTAATTCAGTTACTTTCAAGGAATGTATTGTTTATTCTTATTAAAATATTTAAATAGAAACTGCAAGAAAATGGGACTTTTACTGCATGGAAGAGTGTATGCATTAGTATTTTTTAATACCTGTAATTAATAAGGAACTTTTGAATTGGTATGCAGCCAGAGTCTCAGTTGAAAAGATTTTTTTTGGATAAAATATCACTTTATTAAAAAAAAATTTCAAATATTATATTAAAAATTTAAGATACAAATTTAGAGTAACATGTTTTATACTTACTTTTAGCCAAGTTTAAAAATTATATTTTCCCACCTAAACTCCTTTTCTAACAATTGATACTAAGATATAAATAAAACATGTAATAACTTGCTTTACTTTGTTTTTGGCTAATGTAAACAAAATAATTTCCAACGGTTTTATCACCTTGATATTCTACTCACTTGAAAATATTTGTATTCTTAAAAAAAAGCCTTTACATTCACTCTTTATCATTCAACATCCTTGTAAAGTCATGTGAAATAATTGTATTTATTTCCCACGGAGGCTAGTGAATAAATAAATATGAATGAGTTAAGTGAATAAAGTTTAAGGAAGGCTTTGATATTTATTGTAAAATATCTTTCACTAAAATTCTTCTAGAACCTACAATTGTTATTGAAATCAGATAGTAAAGTTCAACATTCTAGAAAGTTTCTTGATATATATATATGCGAGTGTGTGTGTACGTAAATGTTTTTGTAAAATAAAGTTGAAACCACACGGAAGAAAGGTGTGTACATGAAAATTAAGAAATTATTTGGTTTCTGTTAGTTATAAAAATAATTAAAGTGTCAGATGCGCAGTCACCATGATGGCAGCATACAGAGACATAATGCGCCGCTAAGGACCTCTTTAAAAGGTTCGCTCAAAACTGGTAATTTTGATTTATACTAATGTGTTTGGATTTAATTTATCATTTGAAGTGTAGAATACTTTTAAGAAGAAAGTGACAGTCATTTGAATAGTTGGACGTCTTTGAGAAGAGTCGAACGTAGGACTTCATAAAGACAGATGTCGCAGTTCCACGATGTTAATTGAATTGGGTACAAGAAAGTTAATGTTCATGACAAGTAAGCTTCAAAAGAGCTTCACGGAATATTAGTAAGGAAGATCGAACAATTGTTCGGCAAGCGCAAGTCGCGTCAAATGTTATGATTCTAGACACTATGCGAACTGTGATACTTTCTCTGCATCATTCTGTAAGTTCCAGTAACATTAGCAGACGGCTGTAATGCTTCTGGATTGCAGGCACGGAAACCATTAAGGAGATTTCCTGACACCACAACAATATCGCCAGAGGTTTCAATGGTGCCACGAAATAGCACCATTGAACCATGTGGAATGGCAGTGAGTCATCTTTGTAATGAATCTTACTTTTGTTTGGGTGAGGATCATATTCTCATTCGAGTGCTAAGGCAACTTTGTCAGTGCTAAGATGGACAAATTGCTATCCCACGTCACACATTCAAATAGCAATGTGTGATGGGAGGGAGTACAATTTCGTACGATGCCCGATGACCGTTGGGTATTCCTCAGAGCCCTTTCACGGCCCGCAGGTACGATAATGGAATCCTAGGATTGATGGCCATTCCTTTTGTGAATGTTCATCCCAATCCTCTGTTTCAATAAAACAACGCTAGCGTTCATATTTGCTGCCATCTCAAAAACTTGCCTCGCAACCATAGACATTATATAATGGACAAACCAATAACTTATTTTCAAATATCATTTCAATTTGATTATTCCATCTAGACATAATTTCTTAA
>BMAW01028089.1:1190507-1218111 GCA_019974015.1 Nephila pilipes
TATATATATATATATATATATATATATCGCTCTTCCGATCTGAGATAATTACTTCTTATATACATAATGCATATATATATATATATATATACATATATATAATGCATATATATATGTATATATATATATACATATATATATAATGCAAACAGAGAATATTTTTAGCGTTCATCGCATAAGTATTTTGATTTTTTCTTCTTCTTTTTATCAAGGTGTATTATAGTAAAAAATGTTTAATTATGTGAACTATTATTTACTTCTTTCAATTTTGGATCATAAACGAAATTATATTGTTGTAGAAAATAAGCTCGAAAAATTTATTTTTAATTTAGATTACTATTCAAAACTTTTTTTTATGAAATCTAGCTAAAAGGGGAGAATTGCTCTTTCTTCATGAATGATTTTATTCCTTTTGAGTGATTTTGCTGCAGTTTTACCTTTTTTTTTTCTTAGTTCTACATAGCTTTGCATAAGTTCAGACAAATTCGATTTTCACATACTACTCATAATTATTTTTAAACTTTATTCTCTTCTGAGTTTCTTTGTTAAATATTTAACTTGGCACCTACTTTTCACAATATCAAATTTTACTAATCATATAGATTTGAAAACACATTTATGCGTATTAATTATTTTTCTATTTTGATTTCAGTAGTTTGTATGATACAATCGTAATGTTAGTATATGATTCTAAAAGAGAACACGATTTAACGAGGAATTCTTCTCAAATCTTTGTGCATCTAAACTTTTAATTTTCCAGAAATGATATTTTAAAGAGACTATTGCATTTTAATTCACCAATATATATATATATATACACTAATGGTTATATATAATTAAACTTAAATACATTATTTTACTTAAAGTCATTTTCAGGTATCAGCAATATATGAACTTAATTTTTAACCAAATATGTTTTAATGAGTACTTGATAATTTTTGGGAAGTAATTTTTAATTTGAAAAATTGTAAAATTTTGAACAGTTAACTTAGGAGTATTGAAACAGTTTCCAGATTTTTCAGAAGTAAATAGCTTTAAAAATTAATGATTTTCTTCGTATGAAATATAAAAAATTTCTAATTCAATTCCTTATTCAATTTCCTCAATGAATTCTTTTTAAAAATATTGAGAATACTTTTAAAAGAATTCAAAACGTTAAACATATCATTGAAAAGAGAATGTTTTATTTATAAAAAATGAATTCACGAGTTTTTGATATTCCATACTGAGATTTCATAAAAAATATTTTAATGCATCTAAAACAATACCTTTTTGTGACTTTTATCCTTCAACACGTATTTACGAAATGCAATACAAAATATCTTTTCCTTACGAAACATAATAAAACAACCTTAAAGCTCAAAGAAGATCAGAATCTATCTAAAGGTTTCCGGGAGAGTGTGAAAAAATTTACTATTCTTAAGTCTGCATAAGCCTTTTCTGTAAAGCATCCCAGCATGAATGTATTTTTACTCATTTTTCAAAAAGTGAAGTCTGTAGAATTTCAGAAGAATACTTTTATAGAATCTTAGAATAATGTATCAGTACATTTCTTATACGATGAAGTACATTCCAACTAGTTTTTATTCGGACAAGTAGTAGGTACAAAGTTTCCAAAAAATAGTTTGGACGTGAAAAACCTTTTTAAAGAAAATGTATTGATTAGTGAAATAATAAATTTTTGTGCATTTTTTACTACATTATTCATGTAAAATGGTTGAAAAAAATAGAATCCACATAAATTTCTAAATATAATTGTTGTTTTATTTTTTAAAAGTTATTTCGATGACTGTATTTCTAACAGAAATGACCGAGATTTATTTTTGTGTTTTTAAAAAGGAATTAAATATCGAAAGAAATTTTAAATTCGTGGAATAATTCTTCAAAGAGAAAGTTTCATGTCTAAAGCCACGTTCCCTTTTCATTTGTTACCATTTCATGCAACTCGTGATACATTAGAAATGTTTACATTCTAAAATAACAATGCAACTGCATTATATCTACTTTTTATTAGTCTAGTATATTAAGCATAAAGTATAGTGGATAGAGGGTTTCTTGAAAATAAGCAATGTTGAATGTCAGTTTAAAATACTTGGATCTTTTTTTTTTTTTTTTTTTTTTGTAATATAACTTAACAAGATAATCTATGTAAAATATTAAATTTTGGAGTTATTTAATTCAGTGGACAATAAAAACGTTAAAAGAAGTCATTTCTTGCAATTTGGGTGATATTTGTCTAAAAGTTTGTAAATGCCTTAAGATTAATTAAGTTTAAGCTCAAAAATATTAACAAGAAAAATCCTTTATTACTGTATATGAGAGCCACAGATGGAAAACGCATTAATTGTGACTTATTTTTTAAATTTAGGACTGATTGAATCAAGAATTTAATTCACATTTTTTTTTCATGTGTCAGTTCTTTTATATGCGGAGTGTTTATTATCTATTAATGCTATTTTTTAATTTCTGGAATTGTAATGTAAGCAATGGACGAGTATTATTTCTTACGGATTACTCACTGATCCTTTAATCACTTTTCCCAAATCTTAAGACCAAAATGAATATTTCGTTACTATGCATACTTTTTGTAAATACTCCTTTCTCATTCAAAAAAAAATTAACATATTTTTATGGAATTTTTGGATTTTTTTTTTTTTTTTTTCATTTTTGTAAAAAAGAAAATTTTTCAGGGTAGTGATATTTGTGTATTTAAGTAAAATAATGATGACGATAAAAAGTAATGAAATTTTTTCTAAAGAGACACAAAAATTTATTATAGATAAAAATAACTACGATTTCAGAAATATTGAATTCTCTAGCATTTTTTTTCTTTCTTAAAACTTTTAAAAGAAAAAAAAATTATAAATTCAGGAAAGCCGTCTGTATAGGACTCAATAATTACTTTATGAAAACAAATACATTTATAGTTACAAATAAATGAAATATTTCATTATTACTCATTTAAATATTATTAAAATACAATGATACCTAAGAGTTGATTAAGAAATTTTATAATTAATTTATATTTCTCCTAAATTCACCCTGCCAAACAATTCTGAAATGCATAACTTTACGTCAAGCATTTTGCATACCTCAAGAGCATAGAACAATTCAAAGAGAAACAGTGTTTGCGCTTTACTTTGATCTACAACCAACCGTTCAAAAATGATTGGTTCGAGTTAAGGCAACGATCGAAATTTCTATTACTGTTTCTATTACTGACATGTAGTAGATTAAAACTTATGCCTAACGGTTTACATTTATTTCGAGCATGTTTCAAGCCCGATGGCATAGTTTTACGAAAAGCCATTTATTAGCAGTAGCGAAATATCGAAGATTATATTTCAGTCCATAGGAATACATTGATTATCTTACGAGTTACAATTTAACGTCATAGGTTGAACTGACATACCCAGCTGAATAATAATCTCCTGATTACTTCGCGGTGAACAAACTGTACGATCCTTTGACCCACGTGCTCTTTGTTCTACTACCCCATGATTTCGCGTTCATTGAAGCCCACATTTCAAACACAGACAAGCGAAATTCTCTAGCCAAGGAAAACCTAGAAGGTAGCTTTGCTTTTCGAGCGAGCCATTAGCATTACCAAGCACATTATTCAAATGCTTAGAATGTCAAGAGTATTAAAGTGAAACCATAATATTTATGAGCGAAACTCTTAATCATTACGTAATAAACGACATATTTAAATCAATATGCTTAGGACAATTGAATTCCATGATTTTAAAATAAATAATATAATCGCTCTTCTATTAAATTAAGTGAGATATATTATTAACTGATCCAGCTGTTGTTTTAAATTATATTACATTTACGAATTTTTTTTCTTCGTATATCTGATTCTTGAGGGTACAGATTTTGAAAATTTCTGAGTAACTTCATTGTCTATTTCTATCATCACAAAAATATTAAACCTGTCTTTGCCCAATATTAAAGAACTTTGTAGATGGGGAGAAAAAAATTCAAGTATGGGTATAGTATTTTTGTTTTACTAATGTATGAACAGCATCACATTGTTCATTTATTACGTTTCTACATTTTTTTTTAAAAAAAATTAATCCCTTTTTTAGGACATAAAAATATATTCCACTTCTCATCTTCTATGTGGAATTACAAGAAAACGACAAGTTCAAACGAACAATTTGGTATTTAAAGAACAGTCAATCTTCTTACTTTAAATGAGTCCAAACGATTCATTTTTATAATTCATTCATGGTATAGTTCTTATGGATTTTAATGACACCTCTCTTATTTTCAAGTATATTCTTCAAATAAATATTTGAGTGTTTAATCATCAATATAATTGATTGAGAGAGAACCCAAAATGCTTCAAATTTAGCATTTTTTAAATTCTGAATCCGTAGATGTAACATTTATAAGAATTTGATAAATAGAACGTTCACAAATTTATTATTAAAATTGTAAACAAACACGCGCGAGTGTGACACTCGCTTGATGGCAAAAGTATCACTGGGCGGGGAAGACTTACAGATAATAAAATTTTGCTTTTGCAGAGATATTATGGCTTGGCTATTCGTCGAAACATAAAATGTCCCACAACCGATATGATTAAAGTTGTATAGTTAATTTATTTTCATAAACTGTCAACAGCTGCTAACCAACAGCATGGACTATACCCATCATGCTTGGATGCTTAGAGAGAGTATAATAAAGCTTTATTGTTAGGAAAGACTTATTTATACACAAACATTCACTTACTGAATCTGTGCTTCTCACCATATAGCCTATATTTAAATTAAATTTACATCTAAATAATTCTCACTTTTAGTAAATTAAATTACTTCTAAATAAACTGGAATTGAAAATTTTAAAACAATTAATTGATAAAATGAGGTAGAAATATCCAATTAGTTATAATACAGCGCTGGATTGCATTAAAAATAATATAATGTAAATTATAGCGAAAAATATCTTTCTTTAAATTTTTCTCAAAATGAGTGTTTTCAGGATTTTCTCAAAATCTACTCTAAACATACCGCTGATAATTTGCATGTTATGAAATGAGTAAATTTTCTTCACGGCGGAATTATTTTATTTTGACAAATTAACAAAGTTCACAAATTTTAGACATAGCTAAATACAATCTATAACAAAAAAAAAAAAAAAAAAAAAAACGATGCACCAAGAAGGAGTTGTCCAAAGGAGACAAAAATTGGCGGATAGAAAAATTATGTGCATAATAAAAAAATATTAAAATTTCAGAAAAAATGAACGATTTATTTCAGAGTTACATAGTTATAAATAAACGATATATAAGGTGTTGACATAGTTACAAAGTAGCGAGCTCAATAAAGTGTTCCTCCAGCCTGGATGTGGCATAGAGTGATAAAGCTTCTTGATGGTCTCCTGCGTTATTTCTTGCCACATTTGATCCAATTGTCGGGCAAGGTCATCAACATTCCCTGGTAGATGCAGTCACCTTCACATCATATCCCAGACATGCTCGATTGGAGAGAGATTTGGCTGACCAGCGAAATGTTTGACAAGCTGTAAGACAGTTCATAGCAAAACGTACCGTATGTGGTATGGCATTATCTTGCTGAAAAAATAAGGCCAGGGTACTGCAAAAGGAACGGTAGCAAAACAGAATGTCGTCGACGTACCGCTTTGCTGTAAGTGAGCCTCTAATGACGACCAAAAGAGCTTGGCTCTCAAAGAAAATGGCACCCCAGACCATAACTCGTAGTTGAGGGTCTGCGTGACGTGCAATAGTGAAAGCAGGATCGGCACGCTGTCCTGGGTGTCTCCAGACACGTCTTCGATTAACTTCAGGACACAGTTGGATGCGGGATTCGTTGCTAAACACTATACGTCTCCAGTCAGCATCATTCCAACCTGATCGATGAAAGCACCACTGTAGTCTGGCTCGACAGTGTGCAGGCGTGAGTGTAAGGTGGCCTAGCGGTTGGTACAAACGTAGATTTCGCTCTATCAGCCGTCTGTGAAGGGTCATAGTGGACACTCGTGTGCGGGTCGCACGTCTGATGCTGATAACGATGAATAAGGCGCTGTGACAGCTCATCTGACAATCACGCTGTCCTACGGATCTGCTGTAGTCCTAGGTCGACCGGTACCAACATGACGCTGAAATCTACCATTGTCCACCCATTCTTGCCAGCATCTTCTAATCTCCGCATGGCTTCGACCCATATGACGAGCGATTCTCCGATTTGCCTAACCTGCCTCTTTCAATCCAATGATACGAACTCTTTCAAACTCTGACATTTGCTCGTAATGAGTTCGAATCCTGCGGTGAGGCATTTTCTCAGTCGTTTAAAAAGATATCCTAAATCACTATGCAACAGAAAATTTGACCATCAGATTGAGAATCGCTTCTTATACTGATTGAGCTGTTCTGATGCGCTTTTGCTCCCGCAATTCCTTTATTGAGCACCAAAACTTAATGATTTGCATGTTCGGTCCAAATGTCTTTGCATACGAAATTTCATCACAATCTGGCAACTCCTTCTTGTTACTTCGCTTTTTTTTGTTATAGAGTGTATTTATATATTTGTATGAAAATTATGCGAAATTTGAATCCTAAAATTTAGAAATTCTTAAATTTTATTAAATATAATTTTTGAATTGTCCTTAAGTTCAGTGTTTAAAATGATATATGTTTTAGTACTCTGCAGATTTTTAAAGTTGTAAATGCTATAGATTTGATGCAAGATTTATTTAAAAGCCAATACTTAACTTTTTAATGGAAACAGAGCTATTGATAATTAAAATTAATTATATGTAATAACTTATGTTTCTAAATAATTTTAATTTATATAAATTGATAGACAAATATATAAATATCCCAAAGTTGACATATGATTTCAAGCGCTTTTAATTTTAAAAAGTTAAGCTTTTTTAAGTATAGCTTAAAATTAACTCTTATTTTCTTCTCGGTGGTCTCTCAGTTACCTTTGTTGAAATAAATGTAGTTGTTAATTTTGCACTTGTTAACTTTTAAACGACTTAAAATAAAAACGAGTTATACGGAAGATACCTTTTTCAATAAGAACTTACAAAATAGCTGATTTAACCTAAAAGAAATATTGAGATGAAAAAAATATCCCAATATTATATAAGAAGAAATTGGCTATTAAAGCAGGTGAAAGCCGGAAACTAGCATAACACCTAAATGTGGAGAGTGCAAAGAAGATTATGGTTCAAAGAAATTTAAACAAATACCAATAATATTGAATGTAAATCATAATAATTTTGTGCCTAAGAATTATATAACTTCTAAAGCTTTTACAGGCGTTAAACTTCTTTCAAAAAACAAGAAAAGGATGGTAGAGACGTAGAGAAGCAAAATTACATTAAAATATTTCTTATGACCACGAATAAACATAAACCAAACTTTTTCTAATATATTTATACAATCAAAGCGTAACTTTTTTTTTTCAACAGCGGAAAAATGTTAAAGTCACAACATGACGAATAAATGAGTTTGTTGTAACTACATAATTTACAATCATGTACGAACAGTTTACTCTCTAAAATGAGTTTCAGGATTAAGTTCTAGTCTTCTACATTCTACGTAAATAGATTTTTTCCTCCATTCGAATGTAAACTAACAATCTGTGTAAGGTCATCATTTTCTGCTATCCAAATACCAAAACTTCAGAACAGGAAGACACTTTCTACGTAAGATACCGTACTGAGGCAGGAAATTGTTCCCTTTGCTGAAGCACTACAAAGTCTAATTTCGAGAGTGAGGAGACATGGATCACTACAAAGGCTAAAGTGAGAGGAATCCTTGTTGCTTTTAATGAAAAAAAAATGAACGTTAAATACGCTTCAATTTCCGAGATATATTCTTTCAATGGGTTCTTTTGAAAACAACCAATACCCTTCTATCATTAAATCCGAGTCATATTTCTTATAACTCATTGAAAGAAAAATAAGTATATGCAAGAATATTTTTTATTTAAAACTTTATACACAACATGAATGTTCAATATATATATATATATATTAATACATTAAAATTTTACCAGGAAAAAAAAAGTATTTAATTCTATGAATATTTAACCAGATTATAAAAATAAAAAGAATTTTTTTTCTAAAATTGAAGGTATAATTGAGGGAATCATACTTTGATAGTTCGTAATTAAGAGAAAATCTAAAATTCATCACATATTTGTGTAGTTCACTTTTAAATTCTTTAAATTAGATATGCATTAATTTTACTATTTTGAACACACACACACATACACATATATACTCATATGTATATATATATATACACACCCAGTAACAAAAAAAAAAGACTCACAAAAAAAGGAGTAGATCGATTGTAATAAAATTTCATAAGCAAAGCCATTTGGTCCGAGCATGCAAATCATTAAGTTTTGGTGCCCAATAAATGAATAGCGGGGGCAAAAGCGCATCGGAACTGCGCAATCAGTATAAGAAGCGATTCTCAATCTGATGGTCAAATTTTCTGTTGCATAGAGATTTAGGATATCTTTTTAAACGACTGAAAAAATGCCTCACCGCAGGATTCGAACTCATTACGAGCATATGTCAGAGTTTGAAAGAGGTCGTATCATTGGATTGAAAGAGGCAGGTTAGGCAAATCGGAGAATCGCTCGTCATATGGGTCGAAGCCATGCGGCGATTAGAAGATGCTGGCAAGAATGGGTGGACAATGGCAGATTTCAGCGTCATGATGGTACCGGTCGACCTAGGACTACAGCAGATCGGGAGGACAGCGTGATTGTCGGATGAGCTGTCACAGCGCCTGATTCATCGTTATCAGCATCAGACGTGCGACCCGCACATGAGTGTCCTCTATGACCCTTCACAAACGGCTGATAGAGCGAAATCTACGCTCGTACCAACCGCTAGGCCACCTTACACTCACGCCTGCACACTGTCGAGCCAGACTACAGAGGTGTTTTCATCAATCAGGTTGGAATGATGCTGACTGGAGACGTATAGTGTTTAGCAACGAATCCCGCATCCAACTGTGTCCTGAAGATCATCGAAGACGTGTCTGGAGACACCCAGGGCTACGTGCCGATTCTGCTTTCACTATTGCACGTCAAGCAGGCCCTCAACCACGAGTTATGGTCTGGGGTGCCATTTTCCTTGAGAGCCAAGCTCCTTTGGTCGTCATTAGAGGCTCACTTACTGCAAAGTGGAACGTCAACGACATTCTGAGACCTATTTTGCTACCGTTCCTTTTGCAGTCCTCTGGCCTTATTTTTTTTTTTGCAAGATAATGCCAGACCACATACGGCACGTGTTGCTATGAACTGTCTTACAGCTTGTCAAACATTTCGTTGGTCAGCCAAATCTCTCTCCAATCGAGTATGTTTGGGATACGATGTGAAAATGACGGCATCTATGAGGGAATGTTGATGACCTTGCCCGACAATTGGATCAAATGTGGCAAGAAATACCGCAGGAGACCATCAAGAAACTTTATTACTCTTAGCAACGTCGTGTTGCAGCTTGCATCCAGGCTGGAGGTGAGTGCACACCTTATTGAGCTCGTTACTTTATAACTATGTAACTCTGAAGTAAATCATTTAATTTTTCTGAAATTTTAATAATTTTTATTCTGTTCATAATTTCCTTATTCGCCAATTTTTGTCTCCATCGGATAACTTCTGCTTACTGAGCTTTTTTTTTGTTTTTGAGTATATATATATATATGACTAATGAATGAAAGATTTGTTGCTCTTTCTGCAAACAATTTATTTCTAGATTAATTTTTAAGATACCTTTTTCTAATTAACGATGACACATTTGAAAATAACTTTTACGAATCATATTAAATTACACTTGTTTAAAAGATGTTTAACAGCCATGTATTTAAATAAAAGTGCATAATTATTGGTTAAATGAAAATACTAATAAAGTTGTTACGCATTTCTAACTCCCTTAACTTTTTTATTAATTCTTTTCATCGTTCCTACTGAAAAAGCTTCAAAAAGTAATTTTATTAAAAACAGTTATTAGATTCCCCATTTCTTCTTAATACAACATATAAAATAAATCTTCACTTTCGTAACATAATTTCTTGTAACTGTTTTATGGTCCATGCAAATTTCTTACCATTACTACATCCACAGCATATATGATACATTTAGCTTTTGTTTAAAATTAATGAGAAAACTACTTCACAGTCTTTAAAGTAATTTTTGCTGAATAAGTCTCTTATTTTCTTCTTTGAGGAGTGCGGAAACTGAATTCTATTTGATAAGTTTTTTTCTTCCTATTTTAATTCTGGTCAAATTTTCGAAGATAATGACGGTTCTCTTTTAATAGAAGAAAAATATTTGAGGATAACTTAAAATTTATATTAAATGATCATTCAAAATTTTTGACAAAGTGTTTTTTATCTTTTGAAAGATTTAAATTATTACCGGCTTTTCAGATGTTTATTCCCAATCAATTTTGGGAATTATTAAGGATAAAGAAAATCGTCTTGATGGTATATGATAACATATACTATTTCAGGAAAAATATAGGATTTTATTCTAGATAGAATGGAACGCTGTATACGCATGATTAAAGTTGCTGTCGAATCTTGTTTGTATCTTATAAATTGCCATTTTAAACAAAAATCTAAAATTGACATTAAAATTCGGAGATTACAAGATTTCCTATATAATTTTGAAGAATGAAGCTGGAACTCAAATATCAATTTTTATCGTTTGATTTTAATTAGTTTAGACTTAAACTCTTAACTTGGAAGGTAAAAGAGTTCGACAAACGCGCCACACCCGCACAAAACGCATTAAAAAATAAAATAATTATCTCTTTTTAACGAGATAATTCTCTAAGAAGAAAATGATAGAAAATCGAATTTGAAGTAAAAAGGAATATTTGCATTTAGACAGAAAACAATGTAATATTATCCTGAATTTGAATGCGGGTAACAGTTATAACGGGAGTTGGCAATAATCCTGATTAAGAAATATGTCGCCCTCCTTGAGTGCATCCAAAAATGTTGTCCAAGACGTATGAGTAAAACTACAATGTCAAAAGTCTAAATTTTTAATGCGAATCAGCAAATTAATAAATTGCATATATCACAAAACTTCATTTTAAATACTTTATTTAGTTAGCATAAATTTTATGAATCATCCTGTTGGGTTCGTTCGTCACTCTCTGTGCCCTTCTCTCGTCTTCTCCTAAACCAAACTAAACTCAACTAACAAGAATTCTCATTACTCTCTAAAACAGACCGCTCTGGTCATTAATATATGAAACATATGATGCCGGTCGTTAAAATACCGTTAAATACTTATATAGACGATGCAGTTCACTTCAACTTATATATTTACAATATCAATTTCTAGGCTTACTTGAAGATGCAGAATCAATTGAACTTAATAAAAACAATCTCACTAAATAAAGTGAAAAATAATAGCGAACTATTGAATAGTTTCTCAGGATTATGAGCCTTATCGGCATAAATCTGTTGTATGTATGTGTTGGTAATTTAAAATAAATAAATGAAATCAAATTACCAATATATTTCAAATTTTGAAATACCTTTCATAAGGGAAAGGAAAATAATTTACAATTGAATTCTGAACTACCTTAATACATTGTTTACGTGATTAAAATGGTAAGATCAAAATTTAAAAGCACCCATAATGTATGATATTATGAGCATATAAATGTAACAAAATAATTATTTTCGCTTAGAATACCACTGTTTTGAAGAAGAGAAATCTTATCATTGACTATATATATATATATATATATATATATATATATATATATATATATATATATATATATATATATATATATACTATATATATATATATATATATATAATTGATAGTATCTCCAAAAAAGGTTTTTTTTTTTTTCGACTTTGTGATTATATTTCATGGGAATTCCACAACAAAGGTGCGTTTCCTGCTAGAACTTTATATTTTTCAGATAATAAATCGACCAATTTGTTTTTTGTATCCCATTTCTAGAAATTTTTCTTTTGATTGATACTTTCCCATTTCCTTAAAATTTCCTGTTTTATCTTGTTTCTAATATATTTCTTTTATAATACTTTTACTTCTAATATATTTTTGTATCCATAGAGATGATTTCAAAAGCATGAATTCTGCTGTGTAGGAAGTACATTTTCATAATAAAAAACAAACAATGAAACTTTATAAATATTTTCTCAATTTCTGGTTTCATTTATTACTTTTAAATCATTTCTTTTAGAACTGTACATTTGTAAAGTTTCTGTTTTCTATTTCAGCATTTGAAATTGACGTAATTGACAAATTAATTTTAAAAATATTCCCATTTCTTATCTCAACTGAAATGGATAGAAAACCAAAAAATATTGTTTGTTCTTCAGAAATCTTTTCATTTAAACTTTGATTCAAAATGAAATGTCGAGCACACAAAACTTGTTTGAAATTCTTGCATGAGTTAACATTTTTAATTGGTTGAATAGGATGTTCCCAAAATTCTTGACAACTGAATCAGAATTAAGTTTAAAATAGCTGGATGAAGAATAAAAACAACTTAATATTCTGAGTTTATGACATTTAGAGAGGAAATATTTAGAAGAGCATGCCAAGTGGATATTTTAAGATAATTAAATGAAATCTACATCGTTTTGAATATATGCGCATCATGACTTTAAAAAAACCTTTTAAAATGATGCTGAAAATCTAAATATTATTTAAGAAAATTTTAAACCTCACAACAAAAATTCGACAAGAAAACTAAGATTATTTTATTCCAAGTATAAATAACTCTTATTTTTTTCGAATTATAAGAAATATGAAAGTCATATTTTATCATTGAGATATAGTATGTACACTTATTAATCAGTTTCTAGTGCAAAAATCACATTTATAAACATAAATAGTTATGTGTCAGCAATTATATCTGTATAAATATATATTGTTTGGGAAATTTTAGTTTGTTTAATTAACTACAATTATTTTTATATGAGTTATGTTAATTGTACTAGTTTTTTAATTATTTCTTTAATTATGTAGTTTCTTAGGTATTAATATAGTGAATTTATGATTATTGACATTGATTTAATGAATAGAGAGGAAATATTATACATATATATATATATACATACACACACACACACACACACACACACACACACACATTTTACACACACACACACACATATATATATATATATATATATATATATATATATATATAAATATACCATTGTATTCTCTGAACCAAATTGTAGTTTAAAAAATAAGTTTTGTGATTATTCGAATTTCCCACAATTTCTTATATAATTATTGTTCAATACTTAAAAAGTGAGGGTGTATTAAAAATAATATTCACTAGAAAAACTACAGATATTTTTCTCTATGTCGTGGTACACTTACAAGTTTAAAATTAATTTTGAAACATTTTGCTCTTCAAATTCTTATAAATGATATTTCTATGGAATCAGCAAAGCACCCTAAATTTTTAACAGCAAAATAAAAAAGACAAAATGTGTGCAATTCAATGTTTAATTACCCTAATTCTTAAGTTTTAAATTTAACTCGCATGACTCTATATACGATAAACATTCAAAGTCTTGCTAATGTAGGTTATTGAGCTTTCAAAAGAGAGTTACTAAATATAAATTTAAAAAAATCTCAAAATAGTAACATAATACTTTTTTATTTAAACAGTAAAATTATGAAACTAATTTGAATCAAATTTTTCTTTCCAATGATATGCAATTTTTTCTCAGCAACTTTTAAATTTCTAGTAAAAATTATGAGATATTTTTCAAATTACTTCTTGATGAATAGTTTATATAGCATTAATTTTCATTAAGACAATTGAACATGAAAAGCAAATGGAAATACGTTTAAAACAATAATTATTGATTATTATTATTATATCACACAAATTAAAAATGCGTTCTATCATAACATGTTGAACAAGTTAGCTTTGATTTTTGATATATATATATATATATATATATATATATATATATATATATATATATGAACAAGATAATTTCACAGTTTAAATGCTTTTTAATTCATTTTACCATATTCTATTTTCAGTTCGCACAATATTTATGAACAGTAAATTTTCTAACTGAAATGTTAGTTTGTTTTGTTTGTTTTGTTCTTCAAAAAGTAACTTACAGCTAAACAATTCAAATTTGACTGTAAACTTATATACATCTATATTAATTTGCAATTAATATAAGTTCAGTTTATACAATTGCACGTAAATCTAATATTTAAATATTCTTTTAGAAATTATGTCTATAATGAACAATACACAAGTAATTCTCCAAATTTAAATATCAATTTACATTTATCAATACGGCAATGTCTTAGTTTAGAACAATTTATCAATATTGTATAAAACTATTTGCAATGCTAACATTGTTTGATTCAAGCTTTATTCGGTTGTTTAGTTACTATCACTAAAGTAAATATTCTACGAAAATGTTTCAAATACAAAGTTTGCTTTCAAGTTTGCTTCACTATTATGAAAGCAAAGAAAAACATCGTTGAATTTACTGCAAAATATCTATAAGCATATTTAATGTAAAGCTAGGAACTCCATTTCAAGAATAAAGAGCTTCTTCGAAGTATTTCGATGTCGGAAATTGAAGATAAAATTTCAAGGCAATAAAACCTGCAAATAATGCTCTTTTTTTTTTTTTTTTTACAAAGAATTGCCTGTCCAGTTACATTTTTCAGAACTGAAATGTGCATTTTTTGCTTTCGGAAATATTGAAGGATTTGAACTTATTTCAAAAAGAAAGTAACAAATGTCGGTATTCTATAGAAGTAAAGATTCGTGTCTATTCAAGATGCAATGAAACTGAACACTAACGTCTCTTGTAACTCTAAACTTGTGACAAAATTGTTTTTATTTAAGTATTTTTCGCTTAAATTTTAACAAAGGAATGTTAATATCTGCAGAGAAATAAAAAACAGTTGCAGGTAATTTTAATTTGCAGTTTTTAATATTTTAGTTCATTTAATTTGTAAAATCAATTTACCGAAAGAACATAAAGTTTCTCGTATGTATTTGCTAGTATATGTGAAGAATGATTATGCCCACTTTTACATGAAATAACATTTCTATTTACGACGACTCGTAATTTTTCTAAGAACAAACACTCTCCTATAAAATTCATCAAAGCTAAATATTTAGATTCAGCAAAGCGAGCTGTATTTATTTAACAACTATAAGCAAATTCCCATCATATAGGGTTGAATAATCTTTTCTTGCATATATATAGCAGTTTTTTTATATATATTTATGCCTTTTAGAAAAGTAAATATAAGTGTGAGTGCATGTTATTTTATATAATTTCATTCAAATCTGTTATGCGTTTCAACGCAAAATATCCAAATTCATTCGCATATTTCCCTAAGTTAAGATGCCATCTAGTATATTATAGAGATTTTAAGTTTGAGTACCATTTATTTTTTTATTAGATGAATTTCTGCTTATATTAAATCATTTACGGTGCTCATGTATTTTTGGAAATCCACTTAATTAGTTTCTTTGTGTGTGTATAAGAAATGAAATAAGTATTAATGATTTATATGTGTCTTTGATAATAGTTAATATATTTCAGAATTATTTATTAATGAAACATATTTAATATCCTAATAAATATTTTTCTTCTTTAAACTGGTTGCTTTCGATAAAATTACCCATACTGCATTCTATACTGAATAATCTTTCCAAGATCTTTATTTTTTCATTTCTCCGGGATTGTTATAATTATAGGTTAAGATGTTCTTGTTAATAGTGTTGCTTAAATTATAGTAAGATGTTTATTAATTAATACATTAATTAGTATGCATTAACCAACTTATATTTCTTAATACGATGAACAGAAAAAATTAGAAGAATTTATTTTCTTTTGTCATAATAAAACATAAATTAGAGTTGTTTGCGAAATTATATTATTATGGTATCTTTATCAAATAAACTGTAACAATCTAATAAAACAGTATTGAAAAAATTATAATAAAATACGTTTAGTGATAATATATACTTTGTTAAAGTCTACTACGCATTAAATTTAAAAACGCATTATTTCCCCTCCCTCATCACAATAAAAGACCTCTTATTATCAATAGTAAGATAATCCAATCGAAAAATTGACTAACATTCTTTCCGAATTGGAGAGATAAACAATAAAATCATTAGAATTACAAATAACGAAAGACAAGTCTTTATGACCTTTGGTAATTCAATTGTTGGCGGCAAAGACGTACTGAGAAGGAGGAGGAAGGCGAGGACCACCCCGGGCCTCTGATCAAAGGGGACCTCCGAAGAGCCTTAAGTTTTTAAATATACTTAATTGTATGAAAATATAGGAAAAAAGAATTTTGTAATCTGAATGGATCATTATGCAATAACATGTCATGTTTATGTTTGAAAATTTAACGCTAAAATTTTTGTATAAATCAAAATTATACTGAAGATATTAAAATAAATTAAATAATAGCATATCCAACGTTTTTTACAAAATTTGGATTTATTTCAAAGATTGTGAACTTATTGGATATTACTATTCTTTTGAATTTCAGTTATATATTTTATGTTTGCTTTGGAATTATCACTCCAGCGTAACATAAATGTTATTGGCGGCAAACTTCAAGTTATAAATGATGATCAAATGACGAGGCGGACCCCTGAATTTGTTCCTTTGTCTCCTAACTTCTATTTCACGTCATTTGTAAGCTGTGGCATTCAATAGCAATTATCTATCATCAGTCCGCGTTATATACCCGGTGATAGTCTCTAGTACATCTAAAATTGTATACCATGATTATAATTTCGTGACTATAATCGCTGGGCTATTGCATTCTCCTGGATGAGTAATAGGATAACTCAGATTATCCGTCTCTAGCTCAGATATTTCATTACGTGCTATATATATATATATATATATATATATATATATATATATATATATATATATATATACTATATATATATATATATATATATATATAATATATATATAATATTATATATATATATATATATATATATTCATATATAACTCTTTTATATATATATATATATATATATCTTCTATAACATATATATATATATATATATATATATATATATATATATATATAAAACATTAATATGAAATTTGAAATATCAATCTTTACTTTACAATTTCAATGCATAAATTATAAAGCCTAACCATCTGAAATAAACTTGAGGATTGATTGAAAAGTAAAGTCTTCTTGGCCTCATAACATTTTTATTTGTGACTCCATTCTTAAAAATTCTTATTCTACTGAGAGTTACATGTGTTCCATATATCATGCAAATGTTTTTTTTTCAGCTATAGATGGTGTGAGAATATTTGAAGAAGATAGCAACCTCGTATGGAAATAAGGTTGTAGCAGGTAATCGTCATTGCACCTTGTGACTTTCACCTCTTCCCAAAGATTAATGAACACGTTAGAGAATACCATTTTTGTTCTCATAACTCGGTGAAATTGCCATTAAATTCTTGTGATGACAACAATCACCGAAATTTAAAAGTGAATTTGCTCGAATAGTCACTTGTTGGTGCAAGTACGTAAGAGTGGTTGATGATTGTATGTCAAAAGTTAATAAAACTTTACACAGTGTATACATGTATTCGAAGGTTTCGTGTGTAATAAAAATTGTGAAGATCGGATAACAAGTTAAAAATTATGGCCATGGAAGCATAACTGTTCTATCAAACATAGTATTTTTGATGCTACACACATAACTTTGAAATGAAAATTAATATTCTGTTTCCTGCCTCATAAAAACATTTAAAGTGTTATACTGCATAAACTAAAGTAAAAATTATCAGACAAACCTTAAAATCTATAATTTTTTTTAAAAAAATTAACATTAGGGAATATGTTTATAAAATATCATTGATATATCTTTTCTTTCCTGATAAAAATTTTTAAATGTCAGAAAATAGAGGGAATAACTGTTGTGCCAATCTACTAATAAAAAGATTTTTCGTAAGATTTCAATTAACGTTTCCTATTACGAGAGAAGGAAGTAAATTGACCATGATTCAACGATGCATAAACAACTGTCAAACATTAAGTATTTTTAAATATAATTCAAAATAGGTTTTATGAAGCTAAATTTTAAAAAATAAAAATACTTATAGTATTTTTTAAATCTTGAAAACATCATATAAAAAAGCTTTTTTGCTTGTAAATATAAGTATTTGAAGTATGTATCATCACTTTCCTTCAACTACATACATCTTAAAGGTTGAGGCAGTTATTTTAAATTTCGTTATTATGAAATATATTAGTTTTGCATATTCTTACCTACTTTTGTTTTTATGTTTATGAAATATAAATATAGTCCCTGAAAAACACAAGACTTTCATACTTACGAAAATACTAAATTGGACGTGTACTTTTTGAGTATTAGTTTTTACGTCATTTAAGAAGGCATATTTGTTCAAGTTTTCTTGTAACTGTTTGATTAATTCAAATCTTTTTTTTTTTTTTTAAATAATAGTAAATAAATTGCAGATTTGGAATAGCTAAAATTAGAAAAAAAATTTAATAAAAACTCCAATTCACACACACACAACTCGAATCCTCATGAAAAAAAAGAGAAAAAGAACCTTGCTAAAAAGAACGCAAGAATTAATGTAGAAAATGAATAAATACGTTAGTTTTGATTTATTCGGAGTAAATACATCAACTTCAAATATTAAACATTTGTATCCTTCCGCTTTGAAAAAAAAAGTAATAAAAAGGATTTTATATTTACCGTTCCTTTTTGAAGGAAAGTCTTCTCATGGATATTCAGGAGTTTTTGAAAATCCAACGATTCGCTTCAAGCGTTCAAAACTGCGCAAGTAGTTCCGGTTTTCGGATTGGTTCAAAAGACTCGTATGTAAGGGAATATTATGATTACTTTTCTGGTAGTTCAAGGGTATGGGTGAACCGCCGCTATTGAACAGCGTTGTACAGCAACTTTTTGGATCTCAAAATGTTTACGAAGAAGGGATAAAATACTGTTGCTCTAGAACGATGGTAAAAAAATCATGTTTTAGAAAAGTGGTAGAAGCCATATTTTTCTTGGAAGAAAATTTCAACTCTCTGGCACGCAGCATTTCTCTTTTTGCATGGAAGGAATTTGCAATGCTTCTTTAAATTGATTTGCTGCAGAAAGCTCGGCAGTGCCCTCTAATAAGAATTTCTTAAGGCGGAGGCTAGATATAAAATAACGCTGAATTACTACGCGTTACTGTAACGCCGAAGAATTTTTCTCCTCTCTTAAAAATATTCTTTCGTTGAAGAAAGTTTCGAGTTCTTCTGGAAACCCTTTTATTCCCCATAGAAAAATACTTTCAGATTATTTTTTTGCACCATTTTTTCTTCTCGGTAGGTTATAAGGTAAACTTATCCACCATTAAATTGTTCGTTACTTTTATATTTGTGCTTTAAAACTGTATAGACCAGTATTTTTTCAGTAGTTTTGGCGAAAACTTCTTCTGTGAACATTTTCGTTCAGTATAGTCAAAACTGAATTAAGTTTCAGATTTTCTTAAAAAATGAATTTTAATTAACTCGAGAGGGAAATCTTTGGTTTTACACGCATTGTGGTATTTTTCTAAGCATATTCGTTATTCCTAGGGAATATCGTAAGATTAAGAAAGATTTTGTGCACACAAATAGATTTTTCCGTTATATATACTAATGCGTATTTGTGAATGAGCTATGAAATAAATAAAACTAATATTTTTAAAATAATAAAGAAAAATCTATGAATTTAAATTGGGTTTTCGATGTGTTTAAACGAGAATTTAGAACTCCGTTGGATTGGAAAGCATTACTGCAATCTCTAAAACAAAAAAGATTGTTCTTCTTTCTACTTGTCATTGGTTTCATTTCTTAAAATTTAATACAAGAAGAAAAAGTTTGTGTCTGTCAGTGTGTTTGTGTGTATCATCGCTTACGACTGTCTTCACCAGTAATAGAAACCGAATATTTTCAAAAATATATAAAAGCAATTAATTATTTATTATAAAATTCTTATTATTTAGAAGTAAAACTCGCATAAGAATTAAATATTTTTTAACCAATGAAGTAATGTATTATCTTTAATTATACGTAATCAGGAGTCCAGGAAAGGGCTGAAAATAGGGTGAAATCACTCAAGATTCGAAGAAAATGTGAAGCTGCAATTTTTGACTCGAGATCTTCAAACAATTTCTTCTAAATTTAATTTCCCTCTTTCATGGTATATTCTGCAGTCAAACTATTTTGGCATTACGCTTCATAGCTATTACTTCTTTTTGCTACTATTAACCTTTCTAGTCATTTCAAATATTTGCATAATGTTGAACGTCAGCTAGATTTAAGCATATTCCTTGTTCGTCAGTAATCTTTTTTCTTCGCTGAGCAAAATTGAAGCATTAATTAATTTTTAAAATTTAGCTATATATTCCAAATTAGAAAATTCATCTAAATTAAATTTTTTGTTACCACTGTATAGATAATATATTTAAATTAATTTTTGATAACATTTTACACTTTATATATGATCAGTGTTAATAATACTTAAAAATAAAATAAATAATTTGATTGTAATAATATTAACAACAGTTTATACAGACAGAATTATTATATTATTATAAAAATAGCTTACATATCATTATTAAAATATTGATATAATGCTTTAAGAGTTGTAATATTCATAATAAACATTTTTCTCATGCTTAATGCTGTATAATTCAACTATTTCTTGTTAAGGCATAGACAATATGAGACGAATTAGTATCGTTGGAGTATTTTTTAGACATATTTACTTAATAAACTTCAGCCAGTTTATTTATGTCTATGAATAATCACTATCTAAATAACTTAAATATATGTTCAGTTGATGTTCCACTCGCTCAACTAATATTATATAATAAAGATATTTACCTATATTGTAGACTCTAAGAGTAGACTTCAAATACGTGAATCCAATTCAAATAATTAGATCCTATTCATGTAGACTTCTAACCACGGGATCTGATTCAAGTAGCCGGATCGGCCAAGGATCGAACCCACGACTGAACGAAAACCACCGGCCACGAATCCGAAGCCATGACTACTAGGCTACCGTGGTCACACTGATTTCCGAGAAAGTTAGATATATACTGATTTATCTGTCACGCCTTCTCGTGACTATAAACATGAATTTACTGTAATTATTCCTAATTTCGTGTGCAAAGAACACATTCCTTACAGTGATTTCAAAACTTAAATTATTTGTAGAATTACATCATTATTTTAATCTTTATAATTAATCTCTTTAAATAATATAACATATTTTTCTTTCTAATACCTTCATTTTCCAACAACGGAGTACTTTTGGAAGTTTTTTTTAAATAAAGAAATAAAGAAGACTATCAAGAGAAGGAAAATATGCTGGATAGAAAAAAAGAAAACTAAAATGCTTAATTTTCTTGAAAGAAAAAGTAGATCTTTAACTTATGGAACTAATTAAACAAGTCAAATGTTTTAAATTATTTTATTAAAAATGATCTTTTGTCATTTAAACGTACCCAGCTTTAATAGGAATAGAATAATTTTTTAAATT
This sequence comes from Nephila pilipes, assembly GCA_019974015.1. NCBI lineage: Eukaryota > Metazoa > Arthropoda > Arachnida > Araneae > Nephilidae > Nephila > Nephila pilipes. The sequence continues at coordinate 1,212,117 of BMAW01028089.1, forward strand.
ATTACAAAACTACATAAATTAACTGGTTTGTAGCACGAAATGCAAAATATAATGTAAGTGTTCACTGGGTTTTGTCACGAATTCCTTACATCAAGTAGCTCTAGTTTTTATTGAGATGAAATGATATTATAGGTCTTGTGAGAATTTCAGTAACTATAATTAATTTAATTGTGAATTTATACTGAAAGTTATATCAGTCTTGAAATTTTTTGAATACCTCTTTATTAAATGTCTGTATCATAAGGTACAGATTTAATATACTAAAACTTTTTCTTTGGGAATTTTTTAAAAAGTAAGTTTAATTATTTTACAAATGAAGGTACGAATATTAATCTTCCAATACATTTCTTTTCGAAATGGAATATTAAATAATGAATTCAGTGAGCCGGGGATACGATTTAAAAATGAATATAACTTTATATTGGGATAGATTTATTAACTGTTTATCCAGTTTTTCGTAATTGTGCTGTTTTAGTGTAAAAGTCAATTTAAGTTCTTTTTGCTTTAGTGAAAAAAATGCTATGTACGAAATTTTCGAAAGTTTTATGTTTATATATAATATAATAACTTAATTATATTACTTACAGTTATATATTTGTATCATATGTTAGGCCTCTGTAACCAAGTGGGCATGGTCGCGAGTTCTCGGCCGGAGCTGTTTCCGTCGAGTCGAAGGTTCTAGTCCTGATGCTACTACTTTAGTTTTTTATTAACGTCGCACTAGAAGCAACACGAGGGCTATTGGCGTCGGACCTCGTAATTTTGAACCACGGTCAAGTGACGAGGACAACATCTGAGATGGCATCCCCTCTCCTAACATTCACACTACGTCAACGGAAGGACTTAGGACTCTGAACAGATTTAACGTACATCAGCCCCGGCTACACGGCGGATCCTTAGCGGCCAAGGATCGAACCCGCGACTGAACGAAAACCGCCGGCCGCGAGTCCACGACCTTGACCACTAGGCTACCTTGAACCCCTGATGCTACTGCAGTCATGCTGTAAAGCAAAGCTGATAAGTTTTAAATATGTCAAGGATCCAACCATTGGTAAGGTGGGGAAGTTTGGAGAGTGAGCACCATCTCAGCTGTCGTCTTCATCACTCAAATGAATTTCAGAATTATGAGGACCACCACCACTAGCCATCGTGCTGCTTCTAAATGAGACGTTAATAAGCAATCAATTTGAAATATCTCTTTCATCTTTATTATTTTTTATAAAATTACATCGAATATCATTTGACAACAAAATTTTTCATATTTTTCTCTCATTTGATATTTCCCATTTTATATTGTTTTAGTTTTCAAGGGGGAAAAAGGAAGAAAAAAAAAAGAAAAAGAAGTTTGATTATCTTTCAATTTAATATTTAAGCTTATTTCATGCGTTTTCACTTTTTAAAGTGAAAATGTTTTTAGCTGTTGTTTTGTCAATTTGCTTACACATATAATTAAATAGTGCAGTGTGGATAAGAGAGCAAATTCAATAAGAACAGTTAAGATATGAAACATTCGCTTGAGCCAAATTATGGTGCTTGTCCATGGTGTGCAGTGAACCCTGTCAAAAGTCAAGGGGAGTGTGTCTCTATAATTATCTAAATTACCTTCACTTGAAGGCCAAGAGGAAGAATTAGTTAGCACTCTTCAGCTCCAATTCAAACTAGAAAGAATGCTGCACGTAATGTTTTAAGAATGAATTTTCTAAAAATATGATGATAATACTCTGACTAACATAACAGATGAGCTCCTAATGTTTTGCCAATCCAGGGCCTCCATGTACGATCTTTTATACTCATCCTTAAAAAGGAACTGTACAACGTGTTTTAACGTTAACCCAACTGTATTTTATCAATTATACAAGTACATGTGATGAATGATGATTCTTCTTCATTGTAACTCAATGGGTTTTCAGAAAAGGGGCACTCCCCGCCGCGAACGGTGGCGCCAAGAAATCATTGAATAGGGCTGGAGCCAAGAGAGGCCAGAATGACAGATCTTTTGGAAAAGAGGGAGGGGGAAGAGAATCGTTGTTGGAGGAAGGGGGGTCGTTGTTTGGAGTACAAAGATGTCGCTTTGTAGGCGGAATATGAAATCCACTAAAAGCTGTTTTCATATCCTCCCTCGGATGGATTTAGTATTGTTCGAGAGTAATGCGCTCCAAATCAAAATTAATCATGGAGAGGAGGGATGAGATCTATGGAGGGTGATCTCCACATTCTCTCGTAATCCCGAATCCGCGAGGAAGAGGCGCCAATTCGGATCAGGGTTGGAGGGAGTTACTCCGAGGCATCTTGAAAACGAATCCTCCTTAGTTTCTACGGTGGCTTTACTCGTGGGAGTAACGTGAGTGGAGAAGGTAGATGATGATGTCCCTTAAGAGAGAGGTCTTCACTTTCCCCCTCGCTTATTTTTTGAAGTTGTTCCAATTAGAAATGTGAGGCAGCCGAGAGAGAAATAAAAGGAGTCGTACTCGTATTAAACATTAGTCGGGGTATTAAGCGTATGATTGACTTTTTCATGGGATTCTTCTTGCTCTCATTAGAGATGCTATTTTCGGAACAGAAGAGCTAATCAGCACTTAGAATATCTTCCTTTTTTTAAAATGAAATAAAAAGACAGGAACATGATTGTCTGAATACTAAATCATAATACCGAGGAAAACAACAAAATATTGTTCTCAATTACAACAGAGTGGGAATTCAGATACAATGAGATAAATTCAATGCAATACATTATTTAAATTAATATATGTAAATATTACCTAATGCATATGTACTTTCATACATTATCACAACGGCGCAAAATATAGATTTGGAGAATAACATGACATGAATCAGAAAATAATTAATTTAATTAACTTAAAAAATATTAAATAATCATTTATTTCATTATTAAAGTATATTTATCGATTAATTCTAAGAAAGAATAGGAAAAAGTGTGTTTACCACATCTTCTAAGTGATTTACACTATTAAATTTTTGAAAAATGCTAAAATATTTTAACTGGTACATATAAGACTTTCTAATAGTAAATGACTTTCTAACTAGACTTTCTAAAAGTAATACACTATATATAAAATGACACCTAAAAGTATTTAATATATTATGGAATTAATGCTTTATTGTATAATTTCTGTGGAAAAAGTGCTTGAAAATTTTGCATAATTTCAATTTAAAGATTTTTTTCTGTTATTATTGTTCTTGTTATCGTTTTTATAATTTAATTTTAGAAGGATTACGAGTAGAGAAAAATAATATCTTGTACTTTGTTTATTATAAAAGATCGATGTAGTTATTCTCTTAGTTTATGGCATTTGTCCGTCATTATTCGGCTCTTGTGCCATATCGCAAACTAACATATTAATTATAAGCCTCTATCCCCCCTACATTTTAATTATCCTCTATCCCCCCCTACATTTTAATTAATTGCATATCCTGTATACATCGTTATATCTAAATCACTTAACTTCATTTCTTTAATAATCTGATCCCGCTTTATTTTGGTTTGGATGGTTTGGTATTATTAACGTCGCACTAGAAACAACACGAGGGCTATTAGCAACGGACCTCGTAATTTTGAAACTCGGTCAAGTGACGAGGATGGCATCTGAGTTGGCACCCCCTCTCCAAACTTCCACACCATTCCAATGAGAGGACTTTGGACCCCGACGGATTTAACGTGCATCAGCCCCGGCTACACGTAGGGTCTTCAGTGGTGCCAAGGCTTGAACCCACGACTCAAAGAAAACTGTCGGCCACCAATCCGATGCCTTAACTACTAGGCTACCGCGGACACTTGGTTTGGAAGTAATCGAACAGTTAATTAATTCAACTCGATAAAAGTCCCCGAGAAAATTGCGATTAGCCCAACGTCACAAGTTCTAAAGCCTTAATAAAATATTCAATATTTTTCATTGATTATACGTATATAAAGGTAATTCATTATATGAAATTACTGTTTCCACAATTATATATATATATATATATATATATATATATATATATATATATATATATACACACACAAAGAAATCACTTTAAAATAAATCTTTCTTTTCAATTTATTCATATCAATGTTAGGTAAATCTCCTGTTGATTTTTTTTATTATTATTATTCTTTTTATAATTCCTTGACAGTCTTTTGAGTTATTTATATTGCTTTTAGTATTGATAGTTAGAACAATAATCACATCATACTTCCTCATTAAATAATTGTCAAAATTTTTTCATAGCATTACACTTCTAGAGGAAATGCCTGTTTAGTAGAAATATGGTATTAATCATTGTATAAAGCCAAAAAAGAAAATTTTAATTTATTTAGTGGAGTAAGTAAACCTTTATACTTGTTTTTCGAAAAAGAATCAAAATAAATTAATTGATTAAATCACTCTTACATTTTAAATATTGTCTTAAATGCACCTATAATAATTTATCTCTTGCATTATGAATATTATCTAATATTAAAATGTATTTTATAATGATTTATAACCTCAAAAATTTAATGCTAAGTACATTTTTTTTTCATGAAAACATTTTGAAATTATTACGATAAGAGTTTGCTGTGAAAAGTAAGTTAAAGTATTCGTTAACAGCAACTAATAAATCATAGGTCAATACTGATTACTCAATTATACTTCAAAAACAAAAACGTCACTATGTATAGGTTTTCTAATAAAATATTGTTATTCTTTTTATTTGATGAAACCATTTGGAATATTTACGAAGCTTTCCAACTTACTTCATAAAATCACTAATTTTAAACAATCTTGCACGCATAACATCTAAAACACATTGAGAAAGAAAAAAAAAAGCTTTGACTTGAAAGTGATAAAAATTCAATAAACTCCCATAAAAAGTCAGTTTAATCAAGAATTCTTTTTTTTTTCTGCTTGTGTCTGAATGTATCTTTAAATCCATAAATCTCGAATTTCAAAAGCTAAGATAGCAGTTTATCTTATCTGAAATCTCTAAACCTCTTAATTAAAAGTTGGTCGTTTAATAACTAATTTTACATCCTATAGTGAATTTTACTGAGCTTCATAGGTACACAGAGACTTTTATTTAAATTTGATCGCTTGTGAAATTATTCAGAGCAACCATTCCCATTGTTCACACTGTTTCTTTCTTTCTTTCTTTTTTCACTTTTCACTTGTTTTAGTAACGCGTTTACGATATGCAAATTCATAAACTGCGTCACAGGTTTTGTCAAAAGTCCCATGAGGTAATGTTTAGAAAATGATAATTTTATCTTTGTAAGATGTAAAATATCACCGTTTTATAGCTGCCACGAACAATGTCAAATGAACGAACAAAAGAATAAATAAATTGAACGCAGTCTCTTCCCTCCCCCTCCGAAGCATTAAACCGATCGAAAAAAAGACTAAAAAGTGGTTAAATGTGCATCTGGAGAATAATAAATTTCTAAAAGGCGAAGCAAAAAAATAGTTCAATATTCTGTTATGAAAGATGAAAAATGATTGGAGTTGCTTACTTACAAATTTTCTCTCCTTCCAATGTAATAGACGTCGTTTATAATTTTTTTGAAAAAATAATTTAAAACGACTCTACAAAAACCTTTTAAACATTCATTAAATGAATATAGTTAACCGTTTAAGGTTCATAACACATTATTAATGTTTAGGAGCATTTGAAGAATTTTCTAGTGATACGTGTAATGATGTATTATCATGAAATTTTTTTTTAATATTAAGGAGTAAAACACAATTTGCAGTTTCATTTAAAAGTATGTACTCTTTAGTGTTTTGCTATTTTATTAAACTAGATGAATATCATTATTTCGAATTCTTAAAGGTTAAATTTTTTCGATTGTAAAGTTAAGCTATTAATACAGCCTTGATGACATCTTAGTACTTTCATTTATTTGGCTATTTTACTACATACATTAAGATATTAGCTCTTCCTCTCAAAATCTGTTTCTTAAAATGTTAACTTTAACTATGAATGAAATTATTATCAGTGAATGGCTTTATGCATATAT